>LBNU01012972.1:88770-103277 GCA_014162995.1 Artemisia annua | reverse complement strand
TCGGATGGCCTAGATCCACTTCTGACGCCGTCACCTTATAAACTCTTCTGGGCCGTCACTCTTTAACTTTATTCCTGACGGCCTACTTTTCCCAACACCTGACTGCGTCAGGTGTTAAATCCTCTGGCCCGTCATTTGAAAATTAATTTCCACTCTTTTGTCAAGGCCCTTTCTGACGGCGTCACCTTGTGACTTCTGACGCCGTCAGGTTGTAAATCTTCAATTTTTGAGACTTTGTCGTTTTGCTCACTTTTGTGCTCCAAAAACGTCCGAATATGCATGTTTTCCAGAATTCTTCTCAAAAGTACCTAAAATGACAAAAGGAACGATTTAGGGCACTATTTGATCACATTTATATGAATTAGGGATTGAATGACCCCCTAAAAGCGTAACACTTTTCGTCTCATCAAATACCCTTACACTTGGGATTTGCTTGTCCTCAAGCAAATGAGCTTTTATTCCAATAAAAATATGAGTTAGGGGTTATTTAACACGAATATAAAAGTAATTACAACAAATAGTTATTAGATCCTAATCATAACAAGCACAGAAATCATACACTAGCACCTCACAAATAGTGTTTGGATTATCACATCTCTCAAATGTCATAAAGTATATATCTCATAAATGGAAACGGAAAATAACACTCACTACCTGTCATAGCAAATAGATTACCATAGGAATGACAAAAGGAACGATTTAGGGCAATATTTGATCACATTTATATGAATTAGGCATTAAATGACCCCCTAAAGGCGTAACACTTTTCGTCTCATCAAATACCCTTACACTTGGGATTTGCTTGTCCTCAAGCAAATGAGCTTTTATTCCAATAAAAATATGAGTTAGGGGTCATTTAACACGAATATAAAAGTAATTACAACAAATAATTATTAGACCCTAATCATAACAAGCACGGAAATCATACACTAGCACCTCACAAATAGTGTTTGGATTATCACATCTCTCAAATGTCATAAAGTATATATATCTCATAAATGGAAATGGAAAATAACACTCACTACCTGTCATAGCAAATAGATTACCATAGGTTTGGGAGAGGATCAATTACTCCTCCACTAGGCGTAAGCACCTAAGATAAACTATCAACGAGGTCTTTATAAAGGGTTGTAACGTAAGGTGTAGGGATATGATAACATGGTTTGGTTGGAATAAGGGGTATTTTAGTGGTGGCGAGTTAATTATCATGATCAAATACATGCACTCTGCATCGTTGCTTAAGTCAAGACTCGACTCAATCTTAGTCTAAAAATGAAATAACAAAAACTAAAAAGGAACATAAAAGGAAACGGGATGGTAGTCCGTATGTTTTTCTTCTTTCTTTTTAACATTTTTTTTTGTATTTTTGTTGATTTTTTCGATTTTTTTTTCATACACTCTTGCCCTACCATCCAAAATAATACATCATAGGGGAGTTGCATTCCCCTTACACTTGAATCTTTACATAACTTTACAATCACTATTCTAATGACTCGAATTAAGATAATCGAAAAACTTGGAGTACTTTTTAAATATTTAGCACGTATGGGGGTAATAATTTTGTTCTTCCCCATTACTTCATTACACTAGTACTTTACCCATGAGTCCCAATCGTCCCAAAACAATATGTACAAGGATATGACTTAACTTAGCAACCATGTAATTGACTAGATAATTAACCAAGGGTTTAACAAATGTTTTCACAATAATGCACCAAAGGTGGGTGCATACAAGGTAGGCTAAGGCGATTTGGGTGTACATTTAGTGGGGTGTAACAAATTCTCACTTTGAGTAAGATGCTCAAAGGTCGAAACGAAAGGATAGGCTCGGAGGGGTGTACTAGGGGTATCGTGTACCAAAAATGGGTACAACGCAAAGGGTGTGGGAGAATTACTTGACCAATGTAGCCAACGTAATTATAACAAAAGCACGGGTGTAAAACAATGGGTTAATCCTAATGCCTCTTATCATGTAGTAGATCTTAACTACACGAATGTAGTCTCACTTGTGGATTTGAGATGGTCCTAACGCAAGTTCTAGAATCTAAATACTATCGGTACTCACATCATAGCACCAAAGATGGATGCTTTTCCTACCAATTCTAGGGGCGAACCTCACATATTTGGGGTGGAAAATTTTTTTAGTGGTACGGTTTTGTGCTAGTCATATAATTTCCTATCCATGAGACGCTCATTAAGATCAAGGTTCCACTTCTAAATGTTGTAAAAATTTTTAAATTGGCGCTAAAATTGCCCTAACAAATATTTCTCTTGGTTTTATTACAAATTTACTATCAAACAAAGCAAAACATCAAGCATAGGTATATTCTCAACGGTGCTTTCATTTACCCCCTTACACTTAAACCGAACATTGTCCCCAATGTTCAAATAAAAGACGTAAAAGTAAATAAGATGAAAGAATGAAATCAAATACTCCCCTGAATCGTTTGATGTGGATAATGAGGTAACATGGTTAGATCTTCTTCCAAGATAGACGAACGTTCAAAGCTTCCCTTCCGAAATAATAAACGTCCTCTTGTCCAAAATAACCTGTTAACCTAAAAAAGATAAAGGCCAACCTCGCGTAAAATCGGCGGTAAAATCTACATAATAAGATATAATGCTTGTGGAATGAATATTTTGCAGAATTCCTGGAGATTATAAGTTAAATAATTGACAAAACTTTTTAAGTTTCTGGAAAAATACAAAATTTTCAAAATTTGCAGAAAATTATAACCTGACGCCGTCAGAAAGTTCTGACAGAATTCTCATGTTAAGCTTCCGGGAAAAATTCTGGAAAATTTAAATCTTACTTCCTAGAATTCATGCAAAAATTCATTATGACTCGATACAAGCATTTGACTCAAACAAGTACTAATATTTAGGTTAATTCCATTGTTATGATTCATGTTCATTCGTTCTTTATTAACCGATTTAGATTTCCCTTACACTTAGCTTTTGCAAAATACCTTTATATGTAGTTAAGACGAAGTTAAAAACAAAATAAAGCATTTTCACAATCTAGTTTGAAGCATGAATCAATAACAAGAAATATAACTTACATACGGAAACAAATAAAATCAAATAAACACACAAAAACAAATAAAACATGGGTTGCCTCCCAAGAAGCGCTTTTCTTTATTTACGAGTCTTGTAGCTAGACTCAAAGTCACCGTACGTTACGTGACTTCATCGTTGGTCTCGGTTCCTAAGGCATCCTCTTTTCCGGTTTTGTATTCGGGCCCTAAGTTCAAACAATCCTTATAGAAACCGAAAATCCTTTTCATGACATAGTCTACTCCCCTACGTCTATCCTCATCATTCCTATTGTAAACCGCTTGTTTGAGCTCCTTCTCAACGTTTGACAAGTGTAGGTATTGCTCTATCTTATACGGCATTTGGTAGTTCACCTCATCAGTCTCATCCTTAAATGTGACTATCCCTAAGGAAGGTTCATGAGTCATTCTAGAGACCTCGATAAATGGTTTGCCTAAGACTACTTGGGTCACACTTGCATCGATTATTGGGCAGATATCTTCTACAATCACAAAGTCGGTGACATAGGTAAAGTTTCCTACATAAACCGATAATCCTTTAACTCTTCCCGTGAAGTTACTAGTCCATCCCTTATCGGGAAACACTCTATACCTTAGTTGACTTTTCATTATCAAATTGTATTGAGCTCTAGTCATGATGTTAATGGGTGATCTAGGGTCAATGTACGCTTTCCAAATATGCAAATGCCCGATGTTACATGGTATGTTTAGATTAGAAGGATTGCCTACCTTGAAAATTGGATTACCTAGGATGTATTGGGTCTCGGAGTCATCGAATAGATTCTTATGATATGCTCGCTCCTCCCTAGTTGGTAACTTATTGAAGAAGTCTTCTTCTTCTACTACTTCTTCTATCTTCCTATCATCCTCTATTTCCTTAACATCATCCTTTGATTCGTTATCATTCTCACTCCTATCAATTGGTCTAATGGTCACAACGTTGACGAAGTGGACATGTTTGGATGAAGAAGGGACTTTGACTTGAGGTCCGCTATTGGTGTTTCTAGCGTCCTTTTGTGGGGGTGATAGCACTTGGTTGTTGAGGGCTTTTAACAAATTGTCAATCTTATTGGTCATCTCTACTTGTTGTTGATTAAACTCGGATGTGAATTTAGCTATACGAGCTTCTTGAGATGCCATAAAATTGGACATCAATCCTTCAAAGTTGTTGGTACTACCATAGTTGTTGGAAGGATTGTTGTTGAAGGTACGGTTTGAGGAGTTACCGTTGGGTTGAAACCGGTTAGGTGGGTTGGAAGAATTGTTTTGGGGTGCGTTTTGGTTCGACTTCCACCTAAGGTTGGGGTGATTTTTCCATGAGGGGTTATATGAATCTCCATAAGGGTTTTGCTCGGGTTTGAAAGTGTACCACTTATCTCCCGCTCCGTCGGTACGCGTGGATGCGTAGTCCGCAAAAGCTTGTTCGGGGAGTTCCATGCAATAACGAGTGTCGTGGGGACCACTACATAATTCGCACGAAGAAGTGATTTTGTTCACTTGGCTTGAAGGTTTAGGAGCTTCGTAGGATTTCATGAGAAACTTGACTTGGTCTTCAAGTTCTATGATCCTACGGTCGGAAGTGCTTGAATTATTCGAAGGCAAAGATATTGCCTTGACCGTTTTATTCAAATCACGGGGATCATTCCAACTTTCGTTGTCATAAAGAGCAAGATCTTCTAGGAGATCCCATGATTGTTCCGCACTTAGATCACGTAGCTTGCCACCGGCCGCTTGGTCAATGGTTTGCCTCGTGTGGAGATTGATGTGGTCATAGAAGATTTGGACTTGGAGCCAAAGGTCTATGCCATGATGAGGGACTTTTTGGAGTAAGTCCTTGAATCGAGTCCATGCCTCGTAGAGGGTTTCGCCTTGGCGTTGTTGGAACGCCAAGATATCATTCCTTAGCTTGGTAGTTCTCCCCGGTGGGAAAAATTGAGCAAGGAAACGAGTTGTGAGATCATCCCAAGAGGTGATGGATCCTGCGGGAAGTCGCTCAAGCCATTGACTAGCTTGGTCCCGTAGAGAGAATTGGAAGAGACGCAATCGGGTCGTCTCTCGAGTGGCAACATCAAGGTCTATGGAATCTACGATTTTGAGGAAATCCTTGAGATGTTGATTTGGATCTTCGGAACGAAGTCCATGGAATGCGCATCCGCTTTGCACCAACCGGATGGTGTCGGATCGCAAGGGAGTGACATTGGCTCCTTGAGTGAGCTCAATGGTGTTGCGATAGCCAAGGTGGCTAGGTCGGGAATACTCTCCTAAGGTACGGGGTCTAGGAGGTTGGTTTGGTTGTGGTGGGTGGTTTGGTTGAAGTGGGTTGTTGGGATCAAGGATGTTACCACCTTCCATGATGGCGGATGGTAAAGGTTACGAACAAAAACACGAAGAAATAAGATAGACTAAAGAAATCCTAGAAAAATAAAATAAAAATCTCACTAGAAAGGAATCTAGTGAGTAGACCTAAAAAAATAAAAATTCTACCTAAACAATAACTATTCCCCGGCAGCGGCGCCAAAAACTTGATGCGTGGTTTTGTGACCTTACAACAGGTTTTACCTCTCGAGGGATCTCAAGAGGCTTACAACCCCACCAGGCAGTGTACCTGACCGATGTAGTATAGGATAGTGGTAAGTACGGGGGATTGATCGTTCTCTCACAGGGAATAGTGTTCGTTAGGATAGAAAAACTACTCTAATAGGTCTAAGGGTGGAAGGAAGATTCTTTTTGTATTTTTATGTTTTATGGAAAGCAAGTAAAATCTCGGTTTTGGAAGAAGGGCGGAATTAGTTGCTAGTCAACTAACCCAAGTTTACTACTTATGCAAATTAAAATAAAATAAATATCTAAACTATTGTGGTTGTGAAAACAATATGGAGAAAGTTGTGTTTACTTAGATTTCATTACTCCCTAACTATCTTTTACCGGTTAATTGATATGTATGTTACTTGTGTGGATGAAGGGTGTATTCCTAATAACTCATGGAGTGGCATACATATCTCTCCAATTCTATGAGCTCTTATCTCGCCCTATGCCATGCACGGCACAACCATAGGGGTTGTAAACAGTGGCTCATGCGTTAAATACTACCTTAATAGCCTAGTATGCCTTGGCTACATGTTTCCCAAGACGTTCAAGCACGTTACCATAAAGGAGGTTGGCCAGTTTTCTTGAGCCTAACATTGATGGAACAATCATCCCAACAAACAACAACACACACCAATTAACCAATAATTAATAGTTAGGTTTCATTAGATCTAAGCAAACACTAGAGAATTTAGCTACACATGTTAATTAAAAGACAAGCAAAAGAGATAATCAACCAACACATAGACATATTGATTGAATTAAAGTGAAGACTTATCTTTAATTAAGCATGAGGGTTCCAAGGGTTGGAAACCCTAAAAAGTACAGAAAATTCGTCTTTAGGGTTTGCCCTAAAAGTTCTCCACAAAGTTCCACACTAATGAATGAAAATTAGAAAACTATATATAGATTTTACACTCTGACGGCGTCAGGTTATAAGGGCTGACGCCGTCAGCTCGCCGCCATTAGGTTTCTCGGATGGCCTAGATCCACTTCTGACGCCGTCACCTTATAAAACCTTCTGGGCCGTCACTCTTTAAAATATAACCTGACGGCCTACTTTTCCTAACACCTGACGGCGTCAGGTGTTAATTCCAAAATTTCCTCTGGCCCGTCATTTGAAAATTGGATTCCACTCTTTTGTCAAGGCTTTCTGACGGCGTCACCTTGTGACTTCTGACGCCGTCAGGTTGTAAATCTTCATCTTTTGAGACTTTGTCGTTTTCTTCACTTTTATGCTCCAAAAACGTCCGAATATGCATGTTTTCCAGAATTCCTCTCAAAAGTACCTAAAATGACAAAAGGAACGATTTAGGGCAATATTTGATCACATTTATACGAATTAGGGCTTAAATGACCCCCTAAAAGCGTAACACTTTTCGTCTCATCAAATACCCTTACACTTGAGATTTGCTTGTCCTCAAGCAAATGAGCTTTTATTCCAATCAAAATATGAGTTAGGGGTCATTTAACACGAATATAAAAGTAATTACAACAAATAGTTATTAGACCCTAATCATAACAAGCACGGAAATCATACACTAGCACCTCACAAATAGTGTTTGGATTCTCACATCTCTCAAATGTCATAAAGTTTATATCTCATAAATGGAAACGGAAAATAACACTCACTACCTGTCATAGCAAATAGATTACCATAGGCTTGGGAAAGGATCAATTACTCCTCCACTAGGCGTAAGCACCTAAGATAAACTATCAAAGAGGGCTTTATAAAGGGTTGTAACGTAAGGTGTAGGGATATGATAACACGGTTTGGTTGGAATAAAGGGTATTTTAGTGGTGGCGAGTTAATTATCATGATCAAATACATGCACTCTACATCGTTGCTTAAGTCAAGACTCGACTCAATCTTAGTCTAAAAATGAAATAACAAAAACTAAAAAGGAACATAAAAGGAAACGGGATGGTAGTCCGTATGTTTTTCTTCTTTCTTTTTCATATTTTTTTGTATTTTTCTTGATTTTTCGATTTTTTTTTCATACACTCTTGCCCTACCATCCAAAATAATACATCATAGGGGATTTGCATTCCCCTTACACTTGAATCTTTACATAACTTTACAATCACTATTCTAATGACTCGAATTAAGATAATCGAAAAACTTGGAGTACTTTTTAAATATTTAGCACGTATGGGGGTAATAATGTTGTTCTTCCCCATTACTTCATTACACTAGTACTTTACCCATGAGTCCCAATCGTCCCAAAACAATATGTACAAGGATATGACTTAACTTAGCAACCATGTAATTGACCGGATAATTAACTAAGGGTTTAACAAATGTTTTCACAATAATGCACCAAAGGTGGGTGCATACAAGGTAGGCTAAGGCGATTTGGGTGTACATTTAGTGGGGTGTAAACAAATTCTCACTTTGAGTAAGATGCTCAAAGGTCGAAACGAAAGGATAGGCTCGGAGGGGTGTACTAGGGGTATCGTGTACCAAAAATGGATACAACGCAAAGGGTGTGGGAGAATTACTTGACCAATGAAGTCAATGTAATTATAACAAATATACGGGTGTAAAACAATGGGTTAATCCTAATGCCTCTTATCATGTAGTAAATCTTAACTACACGAATGTAGTCTCACTTGTGGATTTGAGATGGTCCTAACGCAAGTTCTAGAATCTAAATACTACCGGTACTCACATCATAGCACCAAAGATGGATGCTTTTCCTACCAATTCTAGGGGCGAACCTCACATATTTGGGGTGGAAAATTTTTTAGTGGTACGGTTTTGTGCTAGTCATACAATTTCCTATCCATGAGACGCTCATTAAGATCAAGGTTTCACTTCTAAATGTTGTAAAAAATTTTAAATTGGCGCTAAAATTGCCCTAACAAACATTTCTCTTGGTTTTATTACAAATTTACTATCAAACAAAGCAAAACATCAAGCGTAAGTATATTCTCAACGGTGCTTTCATTTACCCCCCTTACACTTAAACCGAACATTGTCCCCAATGTTCAAATAAAAGACGTAAAAGTAAATAAGATGAAAGAATGAAATCAAATACTCCCCTGAATCGTTTGTTGTGGATAGTGATGTAACATGGTTAGATCTTCTTCCAAGATAGACGAACGTTCAAAGCTTCCCTTCCAAAATAATAAACGTCTTCTTGTCCAAAATAACCTGTTAACCTGAAAAAGATAAAGGCCAACCTCGCGTAAAATCGGCGGTAAAATCTACATAATAAGATATAATGCTTGTGGAATGAATATTTTGCAGAATTCCTGGAGATTATAAGTTAAAGAATTGACAAAACTTTTTAGGTTTCCGGAAAAATACAAAACTTTCAAAAATTGCAGAAAATTATAACCTGACGCCGTCAGGTGTTAACCCTGACGCCGTCAGAAAGTTCTGACAGAATTCTCATGTTAAGTTTCCGGGAAAAATTCTGGAAAAACTAGATCTTACTTCCTGGAATTCCTGCAAAAATTCATTATGACTCGATACAAGCATTTGACTCAAACAAATACTAATATGTATGTTAATTTACATTGTTATGATTCATGTTCATTCGTTCTTTATAAACCGATTTAGATTTCCCTTACACTTAGCTTTTGCAAAATACCTTTATATGTAGTTAAGACGAAGTTAAAAACAAAATAAAGCATTTTCACAATTTAGTTTGAAGCATGAATCAATAACAAGAAATATAACTTACATACGGAAACAAATAAAATCAAATAAACACACAAAAACAAACAAAACATGGGTTGCCTCCCAAGAAGCGCTTTTCTTTATTTACGAGTCTTGTAGCTAGACTCAAAGTCACCGTACGTTACGTGACTTCGTCGTTGGTCTCGGTTCCTAAGTCATCCTCTTTTCCGGTTTTGTATTCGGGCCCTAAGTTCAAACAATCCTTATAGAAACCGAAAATCCTTTTCATGACATAGTCTACTCCCCTACGTCTATCCTCATCATTCCTATAGTAAACCGCTTGTTTGAGCTCCTTCTCAACGTTTGACAAGTGTTGGTATTGCTCTATCTTATACGGCATTTGGTAGTTCACCTCATCGGTCTCATCCTTAAATGTGACTATCCCTAAGGAAGGTTCATGAGTCATTCTAGAGACCTCGATAAATGGTTTGCCTAAGACTACTTGGGTCACACTTGCATCGATTATTGGGCGGATATCTTCTACAATCACAAAGTCGGTGACATAGGTAAAGTTTCCTACATAAACCGGTAATCCTTTAACTCTTCCCGTGAAGTTACTAATCCATCCCTTATCGGGAAACACTCTATACCCTAGTTGACTTTTCATTATCAAATTGTATTGAGCTCTAGTCATGATGTTAATGGGTGATCTAGGGTCAATGTACGCTTTCCAAATATGCAAATGCCCGATGTTGCATGGTATGTTGAGATTAGATGGATCGCCCACCTTGAAAATTGGGTTACCTAGGATGTATGGGGTCTCGGAGTCATCGAATAGATTCTTATGATATGCTCGCTCTTCCTTAGTGGGTAACCTATTGAAGTAATCCTCCTCCTCTACTTCTTCTATTTCGCTAACCTTAGCCTTCCTATCATCCTCTAATTCCTTACTCTCATCCTTTGATTCACTATCATTCTCACTCCTATCAATTGGTCTAATGGTCACAACGTTGACGAAGTGGACATGTTTGGATGAAGAGGGGTCCTTGATTTGTGGTTCGCTATTGGTGTTTCTAGCGTCCTTTTGTGGGGGTGATAGCACTTGGTTGTTGAGGGCTTTCAACAAGTTGTCAATTTTATTGGTCATCTCTACTTGTTGTTGATTGAATTCGGATGTGAATTTAGCTATGCGAGCTTCTTGAGATGCCATAAAATTGGACATCAATCCTTCAAAGTTGTTGGTACTACCATAGTTGTTGGAAGGATTGTTGTTGAAGGTACGGTTTGAGGAATTACCGTTGGGTTGAAACCGGTTAGGTGGGTTGGAAGAATTGTTTTGGGGTGCGTTTTGGTTTGACTTCCACCTAAGGTTGGGGTGATTTTTCCATGAGGGGTTGTATGAATCTCCATAAGGGTTTGGCTCGGGTTTGAAAGTGTACCACTTATCTCCCGCTCCGTCGGTACGCGTGGATGCGTAGTCCGCAAAAGCTTGTTCGGGGAGTTCCATGCAATCACGAGTGTCGTGGGGACCACTACATAATTCGCACGAAGAAGTGATTTTGTTCACTTGGCTTGAAGGTTTAGGAGCTTCGTAGGATTTCATGAGAAACTTGACTTGGTCTTCAAGTTCTATGATCCTACGGTCGGAAGTGCTTGAATTATTCGAAGGCAAAGATATTGCCTTGACCGTTTTATTCAAATCACGGGGATCATTCCAACTTTCGTTGTCATATAGAGCAAGATCTTCTAGGAGATCCCATGATTGTTCCGCACTTAGATCACGTAGCTTGCCACCGGCCGCTTGGTCAATGGTTTGCCTCGTGTGGAGATTGATGTGGTCATAGAAGATTTGGACTTGGAGCCAAAGGTCTATGCCATGATGAGGGACTTTTTGGAGTAAGTCCTTGAATCGAGTCCATGCCTCGTAGAGGGTTTCGCCTTGGCGTTGTTGGAACGCCAAGATATCATTCCTTAGCTTGGTAGTTCTCCCCGGTGGGAAAAATTGAGCAAGGAAACGAGTTGTGAGATCATCCCAAGAGGTGATGGATCCTGCGGGAAGTCGCTCAAGCCATTGACTAGCTTGGTCCCGTAGAGAGAATTGGAAGAGACGCAATCGGGTCGTCTCTCGAGTGGCAACATCAAGGTCTATGGAATCTACGATTTTGAGGAAATCCTTGAGATGTTGATTTGGATCTTCGGAACGAAGTCCATGGAATGCGCATCCGCTTTGCACCAACCGGATGGTGTCGGATCGCAAGGGAGTGACATTGGCTCCTTGAGTGAGCTCAATGGTGTTGCGATAGCCAAGGTGGCTAGGTCGGGAATACTCTCCTAAGGTACGGGGTCTAGGAGGTTGGTTTGGTTGTGGTGGGTGGTTTGGTTGAAGTGGGTTGTTGGGATCAAGGATGTTACCACCTTCCATGATGGCGGATGGTAAAGGTTACGAACAAAAACACGAAGAAAAAAGATAGACTAAAGAAATCCTAGAAAAATAAAATAAAAATCTCACTAGAAAGGAATCTAGTGAGTAGACCTAAAAAAATAAAAATTCTACCTAAACAATAACTATTCCCCGGCAGCGGCGCCAAAAACTTGATGCGTGGTTTTGTGACCTTACAACAGGTTTTACCTCTCGAGGGATCTCAAGAGGCTTACAACCCCACCAGGCAGTGTACCTGACCGATGTAGTATAGGATAGTGGTAAGTACGGGGGATTGATCGTTCTCTCACAGGGAATAGTGTTCGTTAGGATAGAAAAACTACTCTAATAGGTCTAAGGGTGGAAGGAAGATTCTTTTTGTATTTTTATATTTTATGGAAAGCAAGTAAAATCTCGGTTTTGGAAGAAGGGCGGAATTAGTTGCTAGTCAACTAACCCAAGTTTACTACTTATGCAAATTAAAATAAAATAAATATCTAAACTATTGTGGTTGTGAAAACAATATGGAGAAAATTGTGTTTACTTAGATTTCATTACTCCCTAACTATCTTTTACCGGTTAATTGATATGTGTGTTACTTGTGTGGATGAAGGGTGTATTCCTAATAACTCATGGAGTGGCATACATATCTCTCCAATTCTATGAGCTCTTATCTCGCCCTATGCCATGCACGGCACAACCATAGGGGTTGTAAACAGTGGCTCATGCATTAAATACTACCTTAATAGCCTAGTATGCCTTGGCTACATATTTCCCAAGACGTTCAAGCACGTTACCATAAAGGAGGTTGTTAGCCTTGCTTTTTATAAAGATAACGTCACACAAGTGAATCGGACTAGATATGTAGCAAGTTGTGTCATTAGGGACTACTTATGTACATTTGGCAAACTTGTAATGTGTAGAGCCTATAAATACCCCTCATGACTCTCCATGAGGGGTGTGGGAAATCATTAGGTGTATTGTATTATTTCATTTATCTATCAAAGTTCCTTTTATTCTCCACCCTCTCTCTACTTTCTCTCACTAGAAAGATGAATACTTTCATCATCTTTGATCAACCTCGACCTCCCGAACCACATAAATTTGTATATTTTCGGTCCTACAATTGGCATCAGAGCCTCGTTGTGTTATTTCACTGATTTATGGTGGTTCGAATCGTGTTTTGAAGCTGTTTTGTACTCATATTTTTCAGATCTGAATTTTTTTTTCTTATCTTCCATGTGGGAACAGTTTTATAACAGTTTTTATACAAGATTTATTGTATCCTTATGGTCAAACAGTCCCTATCCGCGTTATACAATTTTACAAATTGTTTCTGTGGTCTTTTTGGTTAAGTCATAGTCAACAGTTTATATTACATCATTTTTTGGGACTCATTTTTTGTATCATCCGTGAAAAGTGGTCAAAACTCATCCGAAAACTCATTGGTAACTGCAAAAATGGCTGGTCGGAAGTTTTGGTCGGAATAATCGCCGGAAAAAATCGAAATTTCTTGTATAAGAAACTTTCGAAAAAGTTAAGACCCTAAATTTTCGAGAAAGTCAATTTTCGAGAACACAAAACCCCAAATTATCGAAATCATGTTCTCGATAACCGAGGATCTCGAAAACCAAGGATCTTGATAACCATGTTTTCGATAAGTTGAGAAGTTATCGAAATCTTTTTGAACAAGTTATCGAAATCTTTTTGCAAGCAATTTATCGAAAACAAAAGCAAAAGAAAGGAGGTGAAGATGAGCAGAATAGTCCAGTTGACCACTAAACCAAAAACCAAAATCAGTCAACAAGCTTTAAACAGAATAGAAGACCAGATCCATACATACACTACAACAGATCCATTTACATATTTCGACAACGCAACTATCAACAAACCATCACTAACTATATCCCATCTCCAAAACTTCAACAAGACTCGTACAGAAAATTAAATACACAAACGATCTCAGAAATCTCGTTGTGTGAACCAAAGCTCGTTCAAAGATTAAAACCACAAGAGATTTTCATCATCAATCATTATCGAAGACTCGGACTCATTTAATATCCGAAACTCAAAAAGAACAGATCTATAACAAGGTTGTTATAATCAGTTCTTGGTTCGTTCAAATGAAACACAAAACTCATAACGAAAATCACTAAAACCTACCTGAGACCCATCATGGATCTTGAAGCATTTAAACGCTCTCTTGATTCGGATTGAGAAGAGATTGAAGACAACTAGGAACGGTAGTATGTTTGTTATTGTGATTCAGTTAGTCGGATTAGATTGTGAGGTTTTTGATCGGTTTGGATTTGAGATTTGATGAGTGAGATAAGCGTGATTTTTTTTGATATTGGTGAATGGTGCGTATAGGTGAAAAATGGGGGCGGAGATAATGTAGTGTGTGTTTAGGGTTAGTGTAATATAATAAGTGTGTTACTTATTATATCTGGTTAGTAAGTGTTATTGGATCAGGATATAGTATGGATTGGGTATGAATATTGGGCTGCTACATTGTATTTGATATATGGACTGGACTTTCTGCTTCAAACGAATAGCTATCAAAAAGAGTTATCCGAATTTGTTTTTAGGATACTTATATTTGATAATATTTAATATTGAGTGGTATTTTGGGATTCATAATTTTTCACGAGGATACATAGTTCACGGCTAGAATTGCTTTGTTTAACAAAAATGACTACGGAGTTTTTGTACGGTATTATTGATTTGATTTTGAAGTGGCGTTTCAAAAGGTGTACTTATTTATCTCAAAGTCTAGGGGAGGATGGATGCATGACTTTCGTAGATACTTGTTTGAGCAT
>LBNU01012972.1:62086-79029 GCA_014162995.1 Artemisia annua | reverse complement strand
CAATTTTTAGTCAATAATTATTACTACACTTTGTTGGTGCATTTTAATATTTTTGCTCTTAATGTAGTTTTTTGTCTTGCGATGTGTTAATGTCACTTTCTTAATTAAACGTCGTGGAATATTGCGTGACTTATATTTGATATAATTGTGAAAATTATGTCGATGTTACATATTGAAAATGGTAGTATATAATAAAAATATAATAAAAATATCTTCATACTATCATTTTAACAATGAGAATCTTTTAAATCAAAGAAGTTTATAAAGGAGGAGAAAATTGTATTTCAAATGTTATCCTACACCTATCACGAGGTAAGCATTATTCATTTGAGTTTGAGATCATGTGATTCATGTCGTCATACTCTAAATACTTAGAGTGAGTTACTAATGAATGCTCCAAACTCGATATTATAGTTTATGGAAAAATGTTGTAATAATGCATTATGTAACTTACTCATATTAAAATATTACATATGAAAAGCCTCATTTAAATATAACATTTTGCAAAAAACCTCTTCACATTAAAGAAAGAGGTGGAGAAGTCACAAAAATTGTATCAAGAACAAAACATGCAAAATGCCAATGAACAACAACGACAAAGAGAACAACAACAAGAACAACGCCACGGCCGCCGGTATCAATATAGATGAATACTTAGCATTCATATTAATAGTACGTTACAAATTAAACATGCAATATTTTACTATACGAATTATAATTTATTATACGAATTATAATTTATACTCTTGAATATACTAATTACTTTAATGTTTTATGTTTCTATAGTTTTGTTAAAAAGGAAATTTGTTTTATAGTTCCCTTTTAATAATGTAATTTATTGAACAACGAAGTCCGTCTTTCACAAAAAATGAGAGTTTCAAACATGAACCAAAAGTTAGTCCCGAACATTACGAAAAAAACAATTAGATCCAACCTGTGTGCATCGCATGGGTCCTGAGGCAGTCCAAACCTGTGTGCATCGCACGGGGATGAATATAAAAGGTCTCTAACATTAATGTCATCGCTTCATATTTAAAATAATTTATGTAACTTATACATATTAAAAAATTACATGTGAAGAGATTCTTTTCAATATAACTTCTTGAAAAAAATCTCTTCACATATACTCTTTTAATGTCAATAAACTATTTTAAATGTGTGTCATGCCTAGAAATGTGATACCATCACAACTTAGATATATAATGACGAAAATAATTGCCGAAGATTACGCTATAAAAACTTATATACAGCCCATGTGCAACTCAATAAAGTATTTTAAATACGCATAAAGCTTAGCAAATGTGTGACACCATGATAACTTAAATATAAAATGACAAAAATAAATGCCGAATATTACGCTATAAAAACTTCTATACAGCCCATGTGCATCGCACGTATTTTAAATCTATGAAAACTTCTATACAACCCATGTGCATCGCACGGGAATTGTTGACTATCATAAGAAATAGTTATAACTTAGCCCGATGTATTAATATTAGTTTTTTGGGTAAAGGGCCTCAACCCGGTAAAATATATTACTCCAGAAAACAGTTAAGTACAAAAGGAATGTGGCTGAAATACCACATTAACCTCAAGCAACCGCTTGAACAACCACTATATCATTCATGACAGGCCATAAATGATTAAACAATATACACACAACTAGAAAACTAAAGCAAAACCAAGCATAAACTAAGACACATCAACCTTTATGCTAACCAAAGGAAAACAACCTATCCAAGTCTAATGTCATGCATGGCAGCAGCCTTTAATTGGGCTGCAGATAGACCACAATCATCAAAGTAATCATCATCATAATCATTGTAGTCACATGTACCATCTTTCCAATGTTCCAAAAGACTCCTCTCGTTCCCTCCACTACCGAAATAATTAGTCTCGTTAGGATAATCCAGAACTTCATCGTCGTCGCTATCAGAAACAACCACATTACCCACCTTAGAGATTGGGTAACCCACCTTAGTTGAAGAAGTACACGTTGAGGAGGAGATACTAAGCTTAGAAGCCGCATCATGCTCCTCTTTCAAATCAACCTTTTTTAGAGGTTTACCATCATTATCCACAAGAGTAACTTTCCCTTCAATAATTAGCTTATCAATCTTCCCAATTTTCTCAGCAATAGGAGTAGTACTTTCATTTTCACCCTTAGAAGAACTAGAAACAGCAGGTATACCAGATGCTAAAAAACTAGCCATATCATTTTGGCAATCAAGAACCTCATCATCACTAACTTCTTTAGCCATTTTAGTTTCCTTCTTACTACCAACCTCCAAATCAGCCCCATCCTTAGGAGAAACACTTGTTGCATAAGGAATACCATTATCATCAGTATCGGCCAGATCAAGAGCATCAAATGGGTTCGATGTATTAATATTAGTTAGTTCAAATAAAAAACGATAAAGTCAATACCAAAATAAATAGACAAAAAATATTACGTAAAAAAATACATCTTAAAAGATTACATGTCAATAAACTATTTTAAATACGTATCATGCTTACAAAATGTATGCTACCATGAAAACTTATATATATAATGACAAAAATACGTCCTGAATATAAAATGACGAAAATAAATGACGGATATTAGACTTTGAAAACTTCTATACAGCCCATGTATATCGCACGGGCTTTCATGACTATTCATGTTTGCAAGTGTATTCAAATAATAAAATGACATGATCCCGCAATGAATACACGACGAAAATTAGTGAACATTACGTTATGAACACTTAGATACAGCCCGTGTGCAACGCACGGGTCTGGTTGCCTAGTTATAAGGATATTTTTGATAATTTTCGGGGAATTAAATGAGAAAATTGAGGTTGTTGTGGTGTATTTAGTGGCAGGTTTTGTAGCCGTTGGCTACTTTTTTCAAAAAAAAACTCTTTTAGACCGGTTTAAATCATTCTAACCGGTCTAAATGTTTTTCGTCATATAGACCGGTTGTTTCCCAACGCACCGGTCTAAATTAAACTCTTTTAGACCGGTTATTAATAAAGGCACCGGTGTAAATATGGAAAACAGATATAGACCGGTTTCTTTTATTTGCACCGGTCTAAATAACAGTTTCGAGGGAAAATTTGACATTTAGACATGTGTTTTTCTTAGAGGGTCTATATAAGGGGGTCTAAAAGACATCTTTTGTAGTAGTGGTTGAGAATTAAACCACCGGTCTAAATTGCATTTATGGTCCTTGTGGTTTGGCCAAATTATATGTTTGGTCTCTATCCTTTCGAAAGTGCAGCGGTAGTCCCCATTTTGAAGTTTCGATTGCAAATACAGTCCCTCGATCGATGTGAAATGACCAAATTACCCCTGTCATCTTCTCTATAAATAAAGGGTGTTTTAGTCATTTAACTTTAACCAGGGACCAAACATGCAATCCAAACTTCAAAATAAGGAGTACCGCTGCACTTTCGAAACAATAGGAACCAAACCTATAATTTGGCCAAACCACAAGGACAAAAAATGCAATTTACTCTATTTCTTAAGCTAAAAACACGCAATTACAAAAGAAAATAACTAATTACACTACACAAATACTTGTGTATGTTCTTGGTGTATAAAACTCCTAATAAGCTATTAGTTATCGATTGCTCCATGTCGCTTCCAAATTGCTAGCTGCTATCAAGTTGCATCATACAACTTGCTCTCTACTTGTCTATATTCGTTGAATGTTAACAACAAGTAGACTTATCCAAATATGAGCCATATTTCAAGAGTCATGTAAATATGCTACGCTGACTATCGGTCCATGAAAAATCATGAACACGCCCTTGTTTCAGGCCTGGATTTGGGCATGTGCGAGGTGTGCGGCCGCACAGGCCTCATTTTTTCAGGGGCCCCAACGTAGAGAAAGTCGATATTAGTATGAATTCATTTTCAGATGATTTTATGCAAATAACAGGCCTTTTGTGATGGGTAATATGGGCTTTAAATGATATGAACTTGCTATCGAAGTCATACTGGAAATTAAAGCTTCTGTTTGTTTATTAATGGAGTTTGCATGCCTATGGGGAAGATGACCCAAATGGCGTGTAAAAAGATGGTGTATGGGACCACCTACTTATTTTATCTTATGACCCCAATATTAAGTATTGAGTTTCAATTTTACTCCTTTGACTTTTACATATTATATATTTAATACCCTGGTTTACAATCCTTGATCGCAAGGCCAAAAGAAGATCTATAGTTTACAAATACTTTATTTTATAAAAAGTTTCGTAAAATACACTAGTAGTTGACGACATATTAATATTGTCTAGAATCAAATAAGCTTTGGTCATTCTTACAAAATATATTTTTTTTAACAATTAAGGGCCTCTATCGATATTTTGCGTGGGGCCTCTGTAAACAACGAGACGGCCCTGCCTTGTTTCCATGTATCGTGATAAACGTGGTGCGTATCTTGGCAACTCGAATCATTTTTTCTTGAAACATGGTATCGCTTTACATGTTATGAATAACAATTATGGGTAAGGATCCAGTGAGAAGAAAACAAAAAATGAGAAGAATGAGAAATAACTATAAATGCATATTTGAAATGCATCGACTTAAATTAGATGCATCTCTATTCATTTAGATGCATCACAATTAGTTTCGAAAGTGATTTTGAAGTGAAAACAATGCAAAGTAGTACTAGCAACAAATTTGACCCGCAGAGGACGAAAAATACATAGGATTCGTCTAATTTAATGAAATGCATCTAATATATGTATATGCATCTAATTTTTTGCTAAAAAAAATATATTATGATGCATCTAAAACATTAGGAATGCATCTAATTTAAATTCATGCATCTTTAATGTGTAGTTATAGTTATTTCTCATTCTTCTTATTTTAAATATTCTTCTCATTTGATCCTTAATCTAACAATTATATCACGCTAGCTCGACTCGCGTCAACGTCGTGGCTGGCCATAGTTACACATCATGGTCTATCTCAAAGTAAAAAGTCATTACAGAAAAATACTCACCTAATAGCATGTCAACGTCGTGGTCATAATCACAAATCATAGTCTATCTCAAAGTAGAAAATCATAAAAAAAAAAATACTCTTCTAATCAGTGAGACTTTATTACCGATAAGTTATATGTTTGCGAAAAATTGCAATTACATAATTGATTTGGTATACGGATTTAGATGACATTATGTTAAATGAAAAAAGATAAGAAATTATTGCTGTAAATTAAAGAAATATGTATTGTAAATGCTTAGTAATCGTGATGTATCATCCTATATAGCTCCTAACTTATTAGGAAGCAAAGTTTGAAAAAGATCACACACTATAGTTACGTGTGGCAATTTGGGCCATAACATGATATAAAACAATGTGTACACGGTATTTTTAAGTAGTAAAATTAAATGTGACAATTTTAATACACTCACACACAATTTGATCATGACCCATTAAACCATCAATCAAAAAGAATTGATTGGTCAAATATATTACACGAGTTGAACACTATAATCAATTATGTTAAACCTTTTAACTATCGTAACCAATTAAAAATGTAGGGTAAATTGCAAAAATGGTCATTCACGTTCCACAAAATCGCAAAAATGGGACCGAGTCAAAAAGTAGCGCAAAAAAGACACCCATGTTCCACATTTTCGCAAAATCGCCACCGAGAGGCCTTTTCCGTTAGTTTTCCCGTTAAGTGCCACGTCCATGAGGGTAGTATCGTCATTTCACCCCTTTCCCGCTAATAACTTCAGTTGCCAGTGTTTTGTTTTACAAATTTAGTCCTTTAGAGCAATACTTTATATACGGGTCTCAATTTCTTCCAAGGAGAACATTAGTTTCACTGGTAAAGATCTTGAGAATGGGTAAGCTTTGGCAAAATCGTGCACGCAGTGCCCCGATACCTGATTTAAGAGTCCTGTACGGTAAGCATTTTCTATTCCATTTTCTTGTTTTTCATTTAAAGTTGTTATTGTTATTCGAAATTAATGATTTTTTGTATGAGTTGCACAGCATTGAGTGAAAAAATGTTTACTTTGGAAATCCATCACAATGGTCAATTTACCTCAACACCAGGGAGAATCTATCTCTTTGGAGATACAGATTGGTTTGACGGAATTCACTGTGACGTTTTCTCCATGGGCTTATTGGGCGAAATGTTAGAGGATTTGGGTTACACGGATCGTACCCTTGTGTATACTCACTTTAGGTTACCTGGGGAGTCACTGGATGATGGTTTGCTACCACTAAAGTCTGACGAAGATGTGAAGACACTTGTGGAGTATGTTCCTTTTTTTACACAGTTGGAGTTGTATATTGAAACCGGTGTTTCAATTGTTGAGTGTGAGATGATGGATCGAATGATGACTAAGGGAAAGGGTGTGGTGAAAGAAGAAATAGTGGATGATGATGTGAATGAGGCTGCTGGAAAGGGTGTTGATGGTGAGACTGGAAACAATGGGAAATTACTATTGTTAGAGTGGCATAAAGAGTGGCATAAGACAAGCCAACCTGATAAGGCTGGACCTGTTTATGATTCTGATTCTGACAATGGCTTCCCACCAACATTTTCTGCTGGAAAAATGATTGCAAATCATTCAAAGAGGCTGAGTGATGAGTTTGAATTCAGGAGGTTATTGGTAGAGATTGACCAAGAGTTTATGGGGGAGGATTCAAGTGAGGATTCCATTGAGGCCACAGATGTGGTCGAATTTGATGATGCTTATTATGATGACACAAGTGATGGCTGTACTATCAGTGGAAAGGAAGGAGATCTTCACACATGGATTAGTGATGAAGAGGTTGAGCAAGGAAAAGCACTTGACTGGACTGATGATCCATACCATTTAGTTGATGTTCCTGAACCTGAAGAGATGCATGCGATTGAAGAGCCTCAAGAGCCTGAAGAGCCTCAAGATATTAGTGACATGTTTGCTGAAATAGATCAAGCATTGGATGAACTTGATGACATAGTTGCAGCTGGAGAAGGAACAGAGGTGTATGCTATTTTTGCTGAACCAATTAGTTTCAGTTTGGTTCCACTTGTGGTCGTTGGTGAAGAAAGGTTTGCAAATTTGGATGTTGATGGTGTTGATGGTGATGATGGTGAACAAAGAGTTCGTGATGTGGCTGTGATACCAGATGATCAGTGTGCTCTAGTAGTTGGAAATGAGGGATGTATGCCAGTTGTTGAAGGAGATGTGATTAAGGACAAAGAGGTTGCTAAACAAGGAGATGAGCCAGTTCAAGTGCTTGAAAAAAATGGAGTTGGGCAAGATGGAGTGATCGCAGAGGACAAGTTTGAAGACCAAGGAAGATCAATCAAGAGGCGAAGACTGATGGCTGACAAAAAACCCAAGGTTGCTGCTGACAAGAAACCCAAGGATGATGCTGACAAGAATCCCAAGGATGATGCTAAATAATGGTTATGCTTTTATGTTTAGGTCAATAAATTGTTGTGATTCTGCTATGGTCTTTTAGTAGATCATTTATAACAATGTTTACTTTATTAATGTTTATGTATCGGTTATGTAATCTTAACTAGGTTCAATGGTTGCATAACATGTTATCAAATCTAATGGAAGCAAAAAAACTTGGCAATTTTGGGATGCCAAAAACTTGGTAACCCAAACGTTTTTCATTTATTACCCAAACACGCCTAAAACACAGTTTCACATGTACTTACCACGCCTATTTAAAGCCTATACCCCGAGTAACTTCCTCATCCATCCAGTAAACAAACACAGTAAAACTATTTTGAATCAAATTTAGCAAAAGAATGTCTCAATTTGTCCTTCTTGAGGAACTCGCTGCTGCTGCTAACTCAACCGAGTTACCATACCAGATGACGGTGTTTTTTGCTAGGGAGACAGAGCGTGATATCAAGTATGCCAAAGAGCTGTTTGTGGCATATCAAGAGTTGCTTGATATTGTCGTTCAAAGGAACAAGATGATCTCTGAAATGGAACTGGTGCGTCCCTCGGTGCAGATGTTCAAATGCTTGGAGTTCTTGAAGAAGCTTCAAAAGTCCGATGTTATGGAGCTTTTGGATTTGAAGAAGAAGATGGCAGAAGCGAAGCTCAAGCTCTTCAACAAGCACGCATTTGTCAAGGGACTTTAGAGTTTCTTTCATGGTCATCTTTGTTTTGATTGTTCCTTTTATGTTTCCATCCTTTTTATGAATGTTATGTTTGAACTTTAATGATATATTATGATTTTGTTATGTTTCTGTCATCTATGTTTTGTTGTGTTGATTTATTATGTTTTGCTTGTCAACCATTGGGTATTTTTGCAAAAGTCAACCATAATGTTATTTGCAAAAGTCAAAATTGATTGTCAATTTGGGTAATTTTGGGTATTTTTGTGCCTGCGCATTATTTTTGTGCCTTCTTTTTAGATCCATTTTGGGCAATTCTGGGTATTTTGGTGCATGTACAATCATGTGCAAAAGTCAAACATGATTGTCAAAATGGGCAATTCTGGGTCCTATGTAAATATAACTACTACGAATTAGCCAAAAGATCAATAAATTGTTATGCTTCTGCTATGGTCTTTTAGTGGAAGATTATGTAATCTTAAGTTCTTAACTAGTTTCAATGGTTGTCAATCAATTTGATCCATTTTGGGCAATTCTGGGTCCTATGTGCAAAAGTCAAATATAACGAGTATCCAAAACAAAAGATCAAGGTAAGTTACATTTACAACCATAGCATTTACCATTCATCAAAAGATCGGGACCAAAAGGATGGGGTACATAAACCACTAAAACTAACACATCAACTAACAAACTACACTAATTGCCACAAAATGGCCAGACACCTTCCTCAAAACAAACATCCTCCAACAACGACGACACAAACCCATTCTCTTCATCCGGAACACTCACATCACCGGCATCATCCACATGTAGAGGCGGCGGCAGGCCCTGGGTAGGCGGCAGCAGGCTCTGGGGAGGCGGCATCACACTCTGGTAGTCCTGGTACTCCGGCTGATCAAACGTGGTAACATAAGCCGAAGTGATGGTGGGGTTCATGGGGTTTTTCCTTTTTGTGTTTTTCCGCCTACCACCTCCAACAGGGATGTCCCGGAGCACGCCGCCATGGGTCCAGTGTCTGCGGCATCTACGGCAAAAGTGACGTGGCTGCGATGTGTTGTAGTTGTTATAGTAGCAAAACTTAGTGTCTTCTGAGAAACAACGGGGACATGGCCTTTGCTGTTGGCGTTGTGTGACAGTTGTTGTCACCAACGTTGAAGTCTCCTGGTGAGTGTTGGTGGTGGTGGTTGTGGTTATGGTGGTGGTTATGATGGCTGTGTTTTCTGACATTTGCGGTGACTGCATTTTTTGCGTAATCGTTTTTTTACACCGGTCAACTCGAGTCGTGGTGGAGAAGATGTGGGTTGTAGGGGGGTTTATGGGGGTAGAGGTTTGATTTTACTTTGCAAATTTAGCCATTGAGGTCTAATCACATTGATACCAAGCACAGAGGTGATTATGGCGGCAAATTTAATAAGTATGAACAGTAAAATGACGATACTACCCTCATGGACGTGACGCTTAACGGGAAAACTAACGGAAAAGGCCTCTCGGTGGCGATTTTGCGAAAATGTGGAACGTGGGTGTCTTTTTTGCGCTACTTTTTGACTCGGTCCCATTTTTGCGAAAATGTGGAACGTGAATGACCATTTTTGCAATTTACCCAAAAAATGTAATTCTTCAAAAACATACACTACTAGTATATCAACTTGATTAAATTATTTCGAACCCAAACACATTTTTCCATATAAAAAATCTATGTTTGGTAGTAACCGTTTATGAGCGTTTTGAAGCAACTAGCAACTAGC
This sequence comes from Artemisia annua, assembly GCA_014162995.1. NCBI lineage: Eukaryota > Viridiplantae > Streptophyta > Magnoliopsida > Asterales > Asteraceae > Artemisia > Artemisia annua. The sequence continues at coordinate 69,207 of LBNU01012972.1, read as the reverse complement.
GGTTAGTGTTTTGCACAAAATGTTTGTTTGAAACAAGCAACTAGCATTCCTACCTTTTCTAAACGCTCCAAATCAAAATGCTACTTCCAATACATTTACGAGCAACTAGCGTTTTCACTTGCTAATTATAACTATACAGCTACGTTACCAAACATTTTATCAAAACAAACAACTACTATTTGCTGCTAGTGCTTCTTGCTAAATATAGCCTAAACATAGCCCTCAATGTTTATAAATAGCCATGGCAACACGACAGGTTTTGGGCGGGACGACCATCCCCATCCCAAACCCGATTACCAAAGTTCCCCCAAACCCTCCCCGGTCCTCATCGGGGATTTAATCGAGGCGCCCGGCTGGGGCAAGATGCTCTTCAAACTCACCTCGTACTAATCGGGGATCTTATCTGGGTGTACTCTTTGGGTATAATTCTCGACCAAACCGCACCATTTCACATTTATTATTATTTTTGACCGTCAACAATAACTTGAAGAATTAAATACATATTAATAATTAATTACAAACACGTATATAAGTATGGATATATTTGTATATGTGTATATATTTTTCGGACGGAGCTGGACGGAGATGTTATTCCCCACCCATAAACCGATAAACATACCTAGCCCCGCCTCAATTAGTTTGGGTTTTGAATTTTCCAATCGGGGTTCGTGTTTCTTTTCATCCCTATTTATAAACCACTTCAAAACCAGTTATATTCGATTCACGACACCTTTTTTTTTTAAAAAAACAAAATTGTCGATAAAGAAGCCCATTGAAAAGCCCAATGATTGAGGGAGGCATGTGCCAGCCACATCCATTCCATGTGTGTTTACTGTTTCTGTCCTGAATCCGGCAACTCATCTACACTCTCCAGTCTCCAACCCTAACTCATTCCATTCTACTGCATTTAATTTCATCTGCATTTGCTAAGCGTACTCACAAAAACTCTCCATTCCATGGTATGTTCTTGTAAAAAAAACATCATTTTTATGCCCATTGTCAATTTCTTGAAAAAAAAAAAATTGTAACTTTTTTTTGTGGGTAGTTGAAAATTTTGTAGTTAGTTTATATGGGTACTGGAAAGTGGTCATTTTTATTTGCTTTATTGAGAGGATTGATATGGGTCAAATTAGCTGACTTTGTAAATGTGCTATTATACTAAGATATGGAAATTGAATGCCTTTTTTTGAGTTGTTTGGCTCAAAAAATAGTATGTGTTAGTTGTTAGTTAAATAAGCGCTATGCTTGACAATGTAGTTACAATATGTCAATATATCACATGTTTTCTTACTTAATCTAAAATGCCCATAGGACACATAACTATAGTGCGGTGATGCTTGCTTTCTTTATGCGTTTATGTTTTCAGGCTATGATTAAGTGTTCTTCTGAAAGGAACAAATTTAATCGTCTATGTGATGGCCTCTTACATGTAAGTCCCAAGTCATTACAAAGAAGTTGTATTTTGAGATAAATAAACAGAGAAGTTGTTATTTTAGGGCGCGCTTATTTCCAATAATAGTTTATTCGTTGTTAAAAATTGATCGCCATGAAATATTGAAATGTGTATTTGGGTTGTGTATATTTGATTATTTGCCACTCTCTATTCTTCTGCGAACTCGATATGTTAGACTTTAAGTTGAACGTGACACGTTTCTTATTAGTTTGATTATTTGCTAAAACTTGCTTTTTATTTTAGTAGACACGTTTTCCAATAAAACTATTGTTACGAGATTTATTCGCAGTAATTGCTTGTCATTACTGACTTACTGTACACGGTTGGATAGTTTTTTTCAACAAAGATCTAAGTACATATGTTGTTCTCTGTACCTTTCAGAATTGAGATTAGCGGCCTGCAGTAAATAAAAGCGGGACAGAAAATCAGCAAAGTGCTTGACTACAAGTCTACAACCAAATTAGGCAGGTGAGGGCCATTGACTCATTTCTAAGAATGCTGACATACCATGTGTGCTTGCTTGCTCTTCGGTTCTGTGACATATTATATTCTCCAATAGATTATGCAGCCAAATAATAAGTAGTCTAATTATATGTGCTTATATATATGTCTGATGATTATGCTCTCTGGATACTCTTGTCTCGTAACTCCTGTCATTTCTGTCTTCTTTATCGGTATAAAATCTTTATGTTAATGGCTGTAAAGTTGTGGTGTAGTTTGCGAGGGCACACAATCATTCAATTCTTTTAGGAACTTATGTCAGTTTTGGGTTAATATACACTAAAGAACAATTATACTTGACAGTATAGGTGAAAGAACATCATAAGTTGGCCTTTAATATGGCCATATTTTCAACACTATAAATGAGTATTAACTTTCACTGATTGATGTTCTTACTATCAACTATATGTCATATGGATTATTTGTTAATCCGAACCCCCATAGATATTGTGATAAACAGCGGTGAATTTCTTATGCTCGCCTGCTCGGTAGTTGGTTCCATTCCACGTGTATATCAAGCCCATTTTCATATATCTTGCTTTTTTTGTAATAGTGTTTAACCATTATCTTTGATAATATGATGAAATGGCTATTTAGTGAATTAGTTCATCATACACAGAGGTTGTCAAAAAGAAATTGCAGGGTAGAAACCAAAAAAATAGTTGTTATTAATAGTGCATCCCATGAAACTTTTTTATTACGATAGTGCATGCATTCTTTTGAATTTGGTGATCTATCACTAAACTTGAGGCGTGTGTTTGCATCTGTCCATTTCTTGATTGCCAATTGCGTGGTGTTAGAGGGATCTTTTGCTACGTGAACTCGACATATCTATGTAAGTTAAATGTGATGTGTGCTCTTTTAAGATTTGTTTTTGCACATAAGTATTTCACTATGCATATGTCTATGTAACCATTGTCATGAGATTTATTAGTTGAGTCATTACCAGCACTTGATTGGATATATCATTTAACAAACTTCTTGCATTTGTATGTTAATCTTATTAGATTATGTTTATGTACCTATCAGGCTTGTGATTAGACACACCAAGATCCTGGGAGCAAGTTTTTATCAATGAAAATCGGTGAATGTCATATTAGCGCTCAACCCGATTAAATAGGTGAGTCTCTCACTCTCATGTATACAAATGCTGACGTATGATATTTGCCAGCTTGTATTTGAATTTGTCAAGATTTTGCAAAGTGTTAATGATTAGTTGGGTATTGTTGTATATATAATTACGTGATTGTCCATTGCTCTCTTGGCTCCACAACATTCCCATGTTTTGTACTCACAACATTTAATTAGTACAATTAGTAGAAGCGCTCGTTTAGATTACATGTCTACATGCGCCAAAGTTTCATCCTATACAACTTTTTCCCTTGCACTATTTTCTACAGGTTGGGAAGTACGAGACTAGAAATTGTAATTTTATATATTTTTTTGTGTTTCTGAGTTGGAAAGAAAGGAAAGGACGTTGGTGAATTTCACATTGATTCTCTTGTTTTGTAAGATTTGTAAGGTTATATCAGGGGTAAGTCGTAGGTGAATACAAATATTTTAATGATGTCATTTGTTTGCTTCTTTCTAGATCTTCCCATATTTTGGGAGTAAAGTAATGGAGAAACAATCATCCAAATATTTTTATCTAGTTACCGTCTCTTCTAGTCTTCTCTCCCAAAAGACTCAAAGGACACTAAATAGTTTTTTGTTCTCTCCTTTTTCTTCCCAGTCAATCATTTTCTCCCCAAATCTAAATCGAGAACACACCCTGAATGCACCTATCGTTACTAATGAGGCCAGGGAGGTGCTAGCGACTGGAGTCCGTTTTCCTTCAATTTATGTGGTTTGTAGAGATGTTCAGAAAGTATTAGCATATACATGGACGGAACTATTAAGGGACCGGGGAGGGCCCCGGCCCCCCCAAATTTTGCGGCGCCTAGTGTAAAAATTATAGGTTTTAGGGGTAATTTAGTTGTGGTTACAAACAAATCTCCGATTCGGCCCCCCCAAAATAAATGTTCAAGTTCCGTCTATGAGCATATAACAATGAATTAAATAAGTTCATCATTCAAAATCGAAACTAAAATCAATTTGGAAATACCCTCCAATAAATTTATTAATATAGCTCTGCTACTGCTTATTTTGATAAGTTGCGTTGCGAGTTTTTTTATTATTTCATGCGTCTTTACAGATTTAAAAGTTATCTGGTTGTTATGATTAGGTGAAGTTTGATGCTGCTCATGGAAGTGTCATTTGCAAGAAGCTAGAAGTTCCTCATGATGGTTTTGTAGTATGTTGCTTTGCGTAATAGAGTAAACAATGGCGTTTCATTCAGAAGAAGATTCAAGTGATGGTTACCTCTTTAAGATTGTATTACTTGGTGACTCTGGGGTCGGGAAGTCAAATTTGCTCGCTAGGTTTGCAAGGGACGAGTTTTACTCAAATTCAAAGTCAACAATAGGAGTAGAATTTCAAACCCAAAAAATGGAAGTTAAGGGGAACAAAGTTAAGGCACAAATTTGGGATACGGCTGGTCAAGAACGGTTTAGAGCAGTTACATCTGCATATTATAGAGGTGCGGTTGGGGCTCTTGTTGTTTATGATGTCAGCAGGCGACAGTCGTTTGATAGTGTTGGCAGATGGCTTAACGAACTTCACAGTAAGTAGCATCTTTCATGCTTTTTCCCTTTCACGGATCTTGCATTTGATCTTCGTGGTCAACCACTGATTTGCAAAATTAGAATATCTAATGTGGTAACCAAGAATGATATTTTTTTGATATTCCATGAATGTTGGATCTTCTAGATTTGGCAGTGGATTCATCACTTGTTTGACCACTGAAGTCAAAGTTTACATTCTACTACTTTTGGGGAAAATAAGATGTTTTTCCCTTTCACGGATCTTGCATTTGATCTTCGTGTCAACCACTGATTTGCAAAATTAGAATATCTAATGTGGTAACCAAGAATGATATTTTTTTGATATTCCATGAATGTTGGATCTTCTAGATTTGGCAGTGGATTCATCACTTGTTTGACCACTGAAGTCAAAGTTTACATTCTACTACTTTTGGGGAAAATAAGATGTATTATCCAATACATATAATCGGAAAAGCAACATATTATATTTTAAGTCGCGGTTACCTATTTGCCCTAGGTCTTCTCCAATGGTGTTTGACTAATGGCCTTTTTACCACAATGTTGGAGTTTGTCTTTTACTCCCATAACGGAGAAGGGAGACATTAAAATAGTTAATTTTTGAAACGTACAATGNATTATCCGAATATCATATAATCGGAAAAGCAACATTATTATATTTTAAGTCGCGGGCTGTAAAGAGGCTCAACCAATTTGCACCTAGGATCTACATAGCTAGGATTGTGGAGTTGTTTGAAACAGTTGATAAACAATTGGGTACTTTTCGGCTCAATGGGTAATGCCCTATGAGATCTCTCTCTCTCTCCTCTTTTTTTTTTCTTGTTTGACCACTGAAGTCAAAGTTTACATTCTACTACTTTTGGGGAAAATAAGATGTATTATCCAATACATATAATCGGAAAAGCAACATATTATATTTTAAGTCGCGGTTACCTATTTGCCCTAGGTCTTCTCCAATGGTGTTTGACTAATGGCCTTTTTACCACAATGTTGGAGTTTGTCTTTTACTCCCATAACGGAGAAGGGAGACATTAAAATAGTTAATTTTTGAAACGTACAATGGCCAAATTAGAATAAGGAACTTATTTGCCGAAAAAAATATGATTAGTTATTTGAGTCGTTAAGGTATGATAAGTATCAAATCTCTGATAGGTCATTTATATTTGAACAGCTCACTGTGATATGAATGTAATCACAATACTTGTGGGAAACAAAACGGATCTTAAAGACGCAAGAGAAGTTTCAACAACGGATGGAAAATTTTTAGCAGAATCACGGAGTCTATTTTTCATGGAAACTTCAGCTCTTGATTCCTCAAACGTAAATGCTGCTTTTCAAACCATCGTTAAAGAAATTTACAACGTCCTAAGCAAGAAGGTTATGCAATCTCAAGAACTAAAGAAAGATCCGTCAATCGGTAGCAAAAAGACGGTTGTTTTAGAAGCAAATCGAGATGCAAATCCAGAAGAGAAAAAAGATGAACTAGCTCTAAAAAGCGGGTGTTGTTCATCTTAGGCTTAAAAAACATGTCACCTTGTGATTGTCAGGTATATGTGAAATTGTACTAGCAAATGTAAATGTTGAAGATTAAAAAATGAAGGGAAAATTTAGCTGATCATTTCAGGTTCATTTATTTTCTACTTGTGGAAGTGCTCATATTTATAATTTTGTTTAGATGTTTGTCCTATATTTTTGGTATATGAATAAGACAGTCCAACGACACTTGATCGCTGAAAATCATATTTGATAGATTTACGTCATGGTCAGTATAAAGAAGGTTAAGTAGGTGCATCTCTTCGATATAAACAGGATTCATTAGCAAGGTCTATTACATAGTATAAAAGATGCATCTGCATTGCGATTTGCTACTATCATCTTTTCGTTGTTGTGGAATTTGGTGTTCTTACATTGGAATTGAGTATTGAGAAGATGTGCAAAACACGTATAACTGCAAACAGAGACATTTGATGGTATTTTCCATGGCTGGCAAATGTATATTTGCTAAAATTTCAATATTGATTTTACGAAAACTTACGATTTAAGGACCTTTTCTAGCGAAAACATGTAGGCCATGCACACTACAATCTTGCATAGGATCAATCATAGTATCTTGATTTGGTCCAATTTGCCTTCATTGACACAGAGGGCCGTCCGATGGATTTTGGAGGCCTGTGCGGTAACGATAAGAAAGCCCCCGTGTTTGATGAATTCTAATATAAAAAACAAAGAATGGTCGACTTTTTCATTCTCATGCAAGCGTCACTTGATGTTTTTTCTTAACATTGTATTTTGGCTGTGATCACATAACATTGTTTCGTAATAAACTTAACCAAGGACTTAAATTCATGCGTATGTAACCAGGGATGGCAACGGGTCGGGTTTGGGTCGGGTTTTAGTGAACCCGTACCCGTACCCGTTTATGAAATCTATACCCAAACCCGCCCCAAAACCCGATGGGTACCCGTTTATAAAATCCATCGGTTTTTCGGGTTTTCCCCGCGGGTTTC
>LBNU01012972.1:43181-54371 GCA_014162995.1 Artemisia annua | reverse complement strand
GTATAGTTCGGGTTCCAGGTACGTTAAGATCTTTAAGGGCCTAACGTACCCTACCGTCTCGTGTACCAAAGGGTCCATAAGTCCAAATAACCATAGCCGCAAATCCAATACGTCCAATTCAAGCTCGCAATATAACATCACAATAATAATAATAATACGGATACCAAGTCCGATGTCCAAATCCTCTCAACTATGTCAAATGCATTTTAGGTTTCATAATTTTTATTAACCGTTTTATTATTTACCGTTTCTAACTAAATATATCCGAGACTAGTAATCCCGATACCCGAAAATAATCCCGACAAATGACAACAATAACAACACTCAACAACAACAATAACATCAACGACAACAACATCAACAACATCAAAACTAAACCGAATCCAATCCGAGCCCTACCCTTCTCGGCTCAACCAAACAATCCAAATCCAAAGCCAAACACAACAACAACAATACTAACAATAATATAACCCACCACCACCACCACCCAAGCCACGGTGGTGGTGGCAGTCGGCTGCCGAGCAACAAACAAGCCAAACGGACCTCCAATCAAATCCAACAACAAACATATATACTCCTCATCGTCATCAAGATCAAAAACAACAATAATATTAACAAAAGCTCACCGAGTTGACTCGGTGAGTTGAGACCGAGTCGCGGCCAAACGAGAACAAAAGGAAACCCACACGAATTTGGGTTCAAAACATTTATAAAGATGATTTTAGTAAAAGATTTAGGCAAATAAAATGATTTATAAAAAGTTTATAAAACTAGGGTTTTAAAAATAAAAAGAAAATAAGTAGAAGGGTGGCGAGTGGTGGTGCTATACCGGCGGTAGAAGGTGAAAGGTGGTGGTGGTAGCTCTCGGTGGTGGTCTGTGACGGCGGGGGGGGCGCGTGACGGCGGTACAGGGGGTGTTGGGGTGCGTGGGTGGCACGGTGATGACGGGGAAAGCCCGATCTACAAGGTGGTGTGGGAGGTGTAGAAGGTGGTGGCCGGAATAATTTTTCCGGCGGCCGGAATTTTTGGGTGTGGGTTCGCCGGCGAAGAAGAGAGAAGAGGGAGAGAGAGAGAGAGAGAGAGAGAGTTTTGAGTGGTGTGTGTGTGTGTTTTATATAAATAAAATGAGATAAAATGGTATTATGTGGTATATATATGAAACAAAGTATAGGGTAGTTTATGAATAAAAGGAAATGTAGGGAAGATTATGTAAATAAACTCAACGGACCAACTTTGCCAACGTACTAAACTTCTTACGATAACGCTCCGGGGCTCAAACGACATAGCAAACGGACTCGAAAAATTACGAAACTTGCACCATTGTTCACGAAATAATTTTTCCAATAAAATCAAGCATAAACTTCAGAGTTTTTCTCAAACTCAAAATAAATCAAATAATTTGGCAAATGAAATACAATTTGAGTTTTCTAGGTTGTGCTGAGTCAATCAAGGAATAAATTCTCGTTTCCAATATAATCTCACGCTTCTCAAGCCCAATTTAACAAGCATTAAAAGTTTAAAAGTATCTCAGGTACAAAAATAAAAGTTTGGCTAGAATTAGGTTTTAGGAAAAGTACCATGTGTTACATTTAACATGCATAATTAATTAATTATAGTTAGGAGTGATTTAGTTGTGAAAAACTTATGGCTATCATTATGAAAATGTCAGGCTGGGTGTAGTGGTGACTAAACCACGGTATTTCCTCTTCATCAACTTTATCGATGGTCATAAGAGTTTCATCGGGAAAATAATCATCAATTTCTCTCTCTAAGTTTTCCAACACATTTTATCATGAATTCATCATCTAAATTTGATCCAACCCTTGGATCTTGATTTAGATTTTAGATTTGCATTCCCCTTTTAATTTGACACATTTCCATAACAAATTTCACCATAAAATCTCTACTATTCATCTCATTAAATTCATTTTATAAATCCGTTTGTACTGTTTCATACACTTTCACACACTCATTTAATTTCTCAGATCCCTAAATCCGACAACCTTAAACCTTCATTTACACTATGATTCTTGTTTAGATATTTCATCTCATCATGTCTGAACAAGAACCCAAACCACCTAACCCTAATGAATTTACTTCACCACCTCCGGTGGTGAATCCACCATCATCTAGGTTGGATAAAAACTTGAAAACAAAAAAAACTAATAGAAGCTTGAATACTAAAAACAATAGTACTATGAAGCATGTTGCTATGCTATCTAAGTCATCTGATGTTAATTTTAAGAAAGGTATGTTACGCTCTAGTGGTAATGGCTCTGAAGAAATGGATATTGGTGATGAAGGTAGGGAACAGATGGATGTTCAGAAGGAAGTGGTTGATGAGGGNGTTCGTCGAAAAAAAAAGTTCGTCGAAAGTATATAACAATGCATATCTATAAAAAGATGATTTAATTCTCGTCGTGATGGTATTTTTTTTGTAGCTTGAAGATTTACCGTTTGCAAGATATGTTGTTTTAAAAAAAATGTGGAAAATATAAATGGATGGCTATGATTGGTTGATAGGTTCTATGGCATGTATGGGTTCTTCATGGATCTCAACTCTTGGTTTGTATCTTCTAAGGGTGGGTCTACGACAGACTGGATTTGGAGCTTATGTCTTTTCGTTTGGTACCTTTTACGCTTGTATAAGTCACTTACTGTGTCTTCAAGATATAAATAATATCGAGAGGGAAATTATGAATAGCCCCATCATCTTTATCTTTATCTTTATCTTTATCTTTATCTTTATCTTTACTTTTTTATAATGCATTTAGGACATTTCTTTAAATGCCAAAGCTTAAAATTCAGACTTCTTAAATTACTTATTATAGAAAGATTTATGTTACATTTGCAATAAAATCAATACATACACATAATAAAACTTTACATACTGAAAATTAAATATATTTAATTGTGTAGACCTATAAATTGTAACAGCCCTTAAACGTTAAAGCCTATTGACTAACATTAAAGCCCATCTTGTAACAGCCCATTTATCACAATCTTAGTAACAGCCCTCCCCAACCTTAATCACCTAGCCTGCGTCATTTTAAAACCCTATACACACCAATCAAAAAGAAAAACACGCACGCACACACTTTCATCCTTCTCACTCTTTCAAAGGTAAACACACACAGTCGTCACCACCTCACCTCCACCGCCATAATCCGTCGGAACCACTGCTTTTGGTGGTTTCATCTCATCCTCCTCCTACACCGTAACTATAACAACAACCGGCCACCATTAAAGCCCCATTACCTTCGAAACAACGAAAACCCATCCCATCGGAAACCCGCAACTGAGAACACCACCTTCGAGACTCACATATCATCCACCACCACCACAGCAACCGATACACCTACCATAATTGTGACCAACCCCACCGAGAACGAAGGCATATCCAACCTCTTCTAACCATCTCGATGTCCTGGCTACCACCCTGGCAAACGACACCGTTGTTGTCGGAAGTAAAGACTGAAGTTAAAACTTATATTCAATTTTCTTCAATTAACAATCATCATCATTATTGTTCTTGTATTTCTTTATTACTCGTGAGTATGTGGATGATGACCATCTCTTGTTGATAAAAAGAGGAAAACTACATCTCTCATGTTGGTAAAACTTATAAGTTACGGAGTACTTTGAATATTGTATAAAAGTTACTACTATAACAATCTGGTTGGAGTTTATTTCATACTCTAGTACTAGTTTTAATACCCGTGCACGCACGGGGCTTAGAGATAAAATTTTAATTAAGTATTATGTTTGCAATTGTCATTTGAAAGTATATTATGTTTTCTAAATGTACATATATATTTTTTATTTACTTATAGAGTGTCATCGAAAACACATGAATAGTATTGAATACAATGGATTAGTATTGTATGACAGATAGTATTGTGAATTGTTAATAATTTTCGTAGTATTAGGTTTACATACCACATACCATATACGATGTTTAAAAAATTAAAACAACTGAAATGCTTATAGTAAAGATATCGTTCGACTATTTTTAAGAAATAATGTTGATCATCATGTTTGATAATACTTAGACTTCTTAATTGCAGCAGAAACTGATCCAAATGACACTTAAAGAAGCTAGTACAGTCGAATACAAACACTCCTTAATCCAACATTTTACAAATTCAATCACTAACTAATCTATCCGTAAAATCAAATCCCAAACATCCTATAAAACAAGAGCTGGTCTATCCACAACACCTCTTAAAACTGCAGTTTGTTAACATACAAAGATGTTCTGGTGCGGTTTTCAGAAACTCCTAAATGGTGCTTGTAAGCTAACTAATCTAAAGAACCCTAAAAAAAGAACCCTTAAAGCAGGTAACACAATCCAATCCAATCCAAACACCCCTTAAGAAAAATATACATCTTCGTAAGTAGATTGATTATTTGAAAGGGATTAAATACTTCAATAAAAAAAAATTAAAAGTATACCTCATATTAAATAACCATTTTGATTGAATGAATCCGCCTTTAAAATGGATATTTATATATGTATAAAACCAATTTTGGACTGTTAGAATTGATGGTGTAGACAATACCTTTTTGATGCAATTGTTTTCATCAAATTGGTTCAACCTGATTGTGAAAAAGGTTAAAAAATTGTTTCCTTCGGGGAGATATATTGCAATTAGTAATTGTTAAGATTCGAGCAACCTAAGATTTATTCAAGTTCATTAGTTATTGATGTTTTAAGGTTGTTACCTTTGGTCCTGATACAAATAAATTGGCCATGCGTTGCACCGGGAAAGTTCAGATAATTGGATGTATTACGTGTCTAATTTACACATAGCATCTACATGTTGGATTTCATCTTCCACTTTCCAGTTTCCACATAAGTTTTTTTAGAACGTCTAGTTAGTAGTTACTGTTCGAGTCGTGCAGTGACATCCAAGCGGGCCCTGTAACAAAGATTTAGCGTATTAACCACTTATAATCAATGGACTCCTCAATGGAAATCCAAAAATAAAATATAAAACCTGCACTTTGTCAATAGAAATCTTGCTTTTTAGTTTTATTGATTGAAAATCACCACATTTATGTTTTGCCATTTGAGCGAGCATCAAACTCCTACAACTCCATCAAGTGTGCATCGTTGTGTTTCTTTTTGTACCTTGACACCTTCAGTGATGAGGTCACGGGAAAACATAATAGATGTGTCACCAGGTAGATCATTTGTCTTTGCACCAACTTGTGTTCATATATAGTTTGGTGAAACCATGCCATAACTCTGCAATTCATTGAAGATAAATTAATATTAATCATGTGAGTCGTTCTTATTATGCCAAACAAATGTGAAAGGAACCATTATTAACATTAGTTAAGTATGAACTTTTTTTTTCCTAATTTTAACTCGGTTGTATATTAGTTGAGTTCACTCACGAATTGACTCGTTTTATAGCTATGCTGCAACCCGACCCAGCTTAACCCGACCAGCTGACTCGTTACCTATTGCATTTTATTCTCACGACTTATTCAAGGATCAACCTTCGATATGCCACTGGGTCCGCCATTGATATCCACTATTAGTTCTTCAAAAATCTTTTCCATCTCAACCTCCTGTTACCAAAATAATAATCCATATTAATAATTTAAGATAACTAACCAATCATATATGTGAGTTTGAATTACTACAAACACTATAAACTACAGTAGATTGATAGCCAACTCAAAACTGCCATGTTCCATGTTCCAAATTCAGAATTTCACATTACTTTTATGGTTTTACCCATAATTCACACAATCCAAGTAGTTATTGAAGGTACGTGTTGCGAACCTGATTCATGTATAAATAAAAGTAACCCAAATAGAGTGCATGAATCAACCTTTACATACAAAATTATAACAAAAACTACTAAAATAGAATTCAACACAAAGATGAAAGACTTAATCATCAATTTGATATGCATGATAAAATAAAACCTTAATCAAACAAATAAATCAATTAATAACGGATCAACAATAAAATTAAAAACGTACACACAAACCTGTAGGTGATGATTCACAACGTACCCCATTTGTTAATTCATGAGTCGAATTTGTTTTGATGATATTAGGGTTCTTTTGGATGTTTTTTATGAGTATGCACAGGTTCGTTGTTTGGTTTTGGGAACCAAAGCGTGTGGTTGCTTTCAATATTACACTTTGCCCCAGACCTATATGAAATTAACCCACAAGTACATGCGTATTGTAATTTTATTTGTCCAGCATAGTTACACACGAAAATTTTAATAATGTTTGACCAAATTGTTTCAATTTTGACTTTCAATTGGCTAATTACATTGCTTGATTTCGTCTACGTGGCAAAATCAAGCTCTACTATTGGTTCAATTTTTTTTCTCATAAGATTGTTTTGTAAAAAAAAACTCCACAATGATGTAATTCCTTTATTATACAAAAGATTTATTTACTTCTATGAATTTTTACGATTGTTAGTTATTGCTTTTAGGAATGAATTACTTAACTTAAGGTTTACGTTTCATGTTGATTCCAATTTCGAAGAGGAGGAATTAAGTTAAAGTTTATGTTGACCAATTGAATTATTGATCTTGCAAATGTTATATTTCAGGTTTATAAAACTTTTTTTTTTTTTTGCATTATCTAATGAATTATTTTTAGAATTATAAAAGTGACGGTTAAAACTATTCACACATTTAAAAAAAACAAAACAAAACAAACGTCTTTATATGAATTATATTCAGACGTTTTAGCCAAATATTAACAGTCAGACACAGATTCAGACTAAAAACCTCTTAAAAAACAAATAACACCTTAGTAATTTTGAAATAAAAATTGTGTAAATTTTATTATAATGTTATGTAACTTTTGTAATTTTCTTTTTAATTTGTTGTTAAAATTTTATCATATCAATTTGAAGTTAGTTATGTACCAAAGTTTTGTTGATTTATTAATGTTGGCATGTATCATATTTTGACAACTGTTTTTCATATTAATTTGATTTTGGTTTGAACTGATTTTAAAAGCACTATTACATTAAAAGTTGAGAAATTGGCGTCGTTAATAGTATTGTATTTTTAATCATGTGGGGTTGTACCCTTAACAACATCACATCAAAAAGTAAAAAGGCTAGCACAGAACACTAGCTATTTTATATGAAATAGCTTGATAGTTCATGGAATATTTCATCTCTGATGTTATAATCACGAAAAACGTATAGACCATAAACGCTCGCCGAAACATTTAATTACAAGGTACTCGCCGCCGCAACGCGCGGGTACCCTGCCTGTATTTGTATCCATGTATCAGTGCTTATGAGTTGCGATCCTTTGAAAAGTGAAAAAGATTAAAAAGTCTAGAAAGCCACTAAGCTAGTGCCATGTGTCCCCCACCCACTCCATCCCTTTTTTCTTTAATATTTTCGGTTAGAGGGCATTTTGGTCATTTGACCCGTTTGTTTAATACCACCTTAAATTTCAAACGCACATTACTCTCAAACGACAAACTTTTAAAAAAAACCCATTTCACCAAAAATTTTAAAATTCGATTCTCTTTAATTTGGTATAAATCTTTTTAATTTTTTCGAAACTTTTTTTTTGACATATTAATTGGGTCATGATTTTCTTGATGTTTTTGCTATTTCCGACCCTATTTTTTACCTTAAAAATTGCTGAATCATAAAATACTTAAAACACGAAAGTTGTAAATTTTGATTTACTCTTTACACATGTTTTTGAATCACTCAAATCCGATGTCATATGAGTAAGATATCACACGTTAAAGATGACGTTTTAGTCATATTTGTTGCACACAAGGTGTTTGATGAAATGTCTAGCTTATATTTTTAGTATTAAAATTGCGTTAAATGGTCTAATTTTTGTCTCACAATGCATTATTAATAATTTTATTAATGTAACATTCAAAAAGTGATGTTTTTTAATCATTATTATTTTTAAATATACATTTAGTTCATCAGTTACGTTATTAGGTTCATCAGTTACGTTATTAGGTTCATCAGCTAGGTTATTAGGTTCATCAGTTACATTATAGGTTCATCAGTTACGTTATACGTTCATCAGTTATAGGTTCATCAGTTAGGTTATAGGTTCATCAGTTAGATTATGTTTTGTTCATAATCTAACTGATGAACCTAATAACATAACTGATGAACCTAATAACCTAACTGATGAACCTAATAATGTAACTGATGAACTAAATGTATATTTAAAAATAATAATGATTAAAAAACATCACTTTTTGAATGTTACATTAATAAAATTGTAAATAATGCATTGTGGGACAAAAATTAGACCATTTAACGCAATTTTAATACAAAAAATATAAGCTAGACATTTCATCAAGCACCTTGTGTGCAACAAATATGACTAAAACGTCATCTTTAACGTGCGATATCTCACTCATATCATATCCGATTTGAGTGATTCAAATTTCTGGGTAAAGAGTGAATCAAAATCTACAACTTTCGTGTTTTAAGTATTTTATGATTCGGCAATTTTCAAGGTAAAAAATAGGGTTGAAAATAGCAAAAACATCAAGAAAATCATGACCCAATGAATATGTCAAAAAAAAAGTTTCGAAAAAATTAAAAAGATTTATACCAAATTAAAGAGAATCAAATTTTAAAATTTTTGGTGAAATCGGTTTTTTCTAAAAGTTTGTCGTTTAAGAGATATATGCGTTTGAAAATTGAGGTGGAAAAGAAAAAACGGTCAAAAGACCATATTACCCCTGGGTGGATTTTATGTATAATTTAGAGTGGGGACACGTGTCACACTATGAATGACTTTCTACACTTTTTAATTTTAATCACTTTCTAAAGATCGGATTTCCAGTGCTTATTGTTCACATATAAACTACTTGTTGCCGTTCAAATACAAAAGGATGAAGGCACACAATAATTCTCACCGTGTTTATGGTTATGTCACATTCAATATAATCGAATTTACTTGCTCTCAAGAACCCAATTGACTTGCTCAAAAAAAAAGAACCCAATTGAAGTTTGTCCTTGTATGTAATTGTTTGCGGTTGTTAGCGGTGACACGTTGTACGAAGAATTTTATTCGTAATAGTGAAAGGTCCCGCACGTCTTTATTAAAGGATAAGGGTTTAAACCTCAAATAGGTACATATTTGGAGTATGGGCAGAAGAAGGGTAGGAGCGGTCACAAGAATACTCCGGTTAGACAGCGTACATCCGAGCCAAAGACTCATCATCTAAACAGAGAAAGCCTCATACATTTACCGTTTACCATTTGTGTCCCTCATACTGTGTGAAGTTACATCCTTTAGCAGATATAATATAACATTCACTTCACATATATACATGTACATTTATATGTCACCGCTTCCACCCGAAAAGCACCCAACAGGTCTATTTTGCCGACTGTTAACTATTACACATTGCCTCTTCAATAAGCACCATGAAAAGACGACACCAAATGCGCGCCTACTAAACTTGGAAAAATATTTAAGATTACACAATTCTACAATATTCACTTTGGAAGTTTTTTCAACATGCTTATGGTACATACTTCGGCACCTATTAAGAGACCATACAGAAAGGACCTTAGGTTAATTTTCTAGCTCCTCAAGAGTCGCGGCTGGTGACCTCCAATCCATTACCTACATAGGACACATAGCCGAATGACGAATGTCATACAAGTTTGTCAACACTGATGCCTCTAGTGTTCATAGATCAAAGAAAACATTCAAAAATGGTAGGGATATCAAGAATGTGATGCACATGAAAATGCCCACAGAAAAAAAAAAAAAAAAAAAAAAAAAAAAAAAAAAAAAAAAAAAAAAAAAAAAAAAAAATGTTTTAGGTTGCATTGAACAAAAATGAATAAAGGCAAATGTTCAGGTAAACTCACCATCGGGATCAAAGAAAAAAACTTGTTTGGTTTTCCCATTCGGTTGCGTCCTTTCATGTGTCTCGATCCCCTTCTCCTGAAATGAAAATCACAAACATGAATATTCAAGCTAAAAAACTCGATATTCCAACCAAGTTAGATAGATATGGTTTAAATTTAGGCTATGTTTTATCATTGAGAAGTCAAATGGGTTCATCTGGGAGATTTAATTAATTATAAAAATGTGCCGAAAGTGTCGAACGGGGCAAGCACTACAGAGTCTAACTGGTCGAAGGTCATATGAAAATGTTGTCTGCATACTCTCTCCTCTGAATAAATTCATTATGAAACTATGTTGTAATTCGTTGTTGTCATCATAATTAACACAAAATACGACTATAGAATATAGCTAAAAACTGTTTGTGGGTGGACCACTGTGGCAAAAACTACCAACTTTTACCCGTTACCCAACCCGTGCGACAAGTTCATTTCGCTACCCGTAATTAGTACTAATTACTAGAAAATGAAGTGAGTCTTATTAGATCATTGTACTCGGCTTTAGGTTCACAAAAATCCTTCCAAAAGCTATTTACCATTTAATCAATTTAACTATATTAAGTGACGAGAGTATGTGACTTTTCAGATCATTGAATAAACGGTTATTTGCAAATCAGCCTTTAGTGCAAAATGCTACCAGGGGTGAATTCAGACAAATAATGATAAAATATAAAATACATAAACCTTACCACTCAACGGCTTATCTTCTCTAGGTAGTTGTATAAATCGAGTCTAGAGAATGCAATTAAACATTTTGAAATGCCAAACTACATACATAGCGCGTAACTAAAACTCAACTTTCTATCGCTTGCATAATCTAAAGTTAATTGTATTTCACCTATTAATCTTGAATGCATCCAATTATGCATCTTTTTAAATCCTTAACTAGTTCAACAATTTTAAAAGGTTACTTGACCCGAGCTCTGTATAGCACTATGAAAGACTGTTATGTGTTACATCCACCTCATATCAAGTGTTCCTCATAACTAGGCATAAACACTTTCCTTCTCTTTTTCATATTTACAAGTGCATCAAGAAATTGCTAATCTTGCATGCAAACGATCTAGGGGATCTAACTATTATTTATAGATAAGAAAACGCAGATAAATATTCTGTAGAAAAATTTGACAGGGATTTAATTGGGGCGCTTGATAGTAATCATGATATAGGTATGTGAGCCTGTGAGGTACTAAAAATCACACTAAACACATAAATTATTTAAGCCTCTGCACTCACTCTTATACTTAAGTAGTTAAGTTAATAACTAAACCTAACTCCCCCCC
>LBNU01012972.1:5514-38486 GCA_014162995.1 Artemisia annua | reverse complement strand
ATTGTAACATTTTTTCTTTTTAATTAGAAAGAAATTTGAATATTTAAAAACACTTTAAAGATTTTTTGAAAAAACCATTTTGTTATTGTGTTTTTTTTTGGGTTAATTGGAAAAAATAAAAAATTTTTGACTTTTTTTTTGCAATTTTAAAATTAATTTTATAGTTAAAAAAGGACAAAAAAATTTGCCCCTTTTTTTTGCTTTCATCTTTTTTTTGTTATTCCAAGGAGTTCAAAAAAAAGGGGAAAAAAAAAAAATAAGAATTTAAATTTTTTTTGAGTTTGGTGTTTTTAAAAAAAGATCCTTTTGGGTTTTTTCACAAAAAAAGTACAAAAAAATTTGTTTTTTTGGGTTAACTTTTGTAATTTTTTTCTTTTTTTAATCCCCAACTTGTTTTTACAGATATTAAATTACAGTTAATATGGTTCGTATTTTTTTTTCAAAAGTTTTTTTTAAATACTTTTAACTTATTTTAAAAAAAACTTTTTATATTTTTTTTTCCGGTACTTTTTTTTCGTTTTTTTTACAGTTTTTAATTTTAAAATATAAAACAAAATTATAAAAAAATAAAAAAAAAAAAAAAAAAAAAATTAAAAATAAAAAAAAAAAAAATAACGGTTTAAAAAAAAAAACCAAGGGGGGGTTTTATTAAAAACTGTAAAAAAAAAAAAAAAAAAAAAAAAAAAAAAAAAAAAAAAAAAAAAAAAAAAAAAAAAAGGTTTTTATGGGTTGTTGTTTGTTGGTTTTGGGGCTGGGGGGTGTGTGGTTTTTTTTGTTTTGTGGGGTTTGGGGGGGCCATTAAAAAATGGATTTGATAAGTTTGGCTGTTAAATTTTTTATAAAAAAAAATGGGATAAAAAAGGGGAATATTATTTGGCCCCCCAAAAACCTCGATTTGAGAGTTTTTTTGGGTTTCTTATTTTTTTTAAAAAGGTTTTTTCATTAATGGTAATTTTTGGACTTTCTTTAAATAATATATTAAATTATAATATATATTTAAAAATTAATTATAATAAATAAATATATATATAAATAAATTATAATAAATTATAAATAATTTAATATTATATATTCATTAATATATTATATATTTATATACAAAATATATTGTAATTTGTAATACATATATTAACTATAATATTAACATGTTTTATGTATAATTTTATTGGTTATTATAATTTTACAATTTGGTAATTGTAATTTATTATGTATTATACAAAATTAACAGTATGTATAAAATTTTGATATTTTACATTTTAACTTATGGTATATAGTTAATACAATTAAACATGTATGATTATATAGACATACATGTATGTATTGTATATATATACATACATGTCAGTTATGTGATATATATACCATACAGTATGTATCATAAATATAAAACAGTATGTATACATATAGGTATATACATACATGTATGTATATTATATACATACATACATGTATGATATAATATATAACATACATGTATGGTACTATTATATACTTATTACGTATATAGTATTATATATAATAATATATAATATATACTAATATATATACTATATCTATATATATATATATATATTAATACTATATATATGTGTGTTATATTATATATATACTATATTATAGCCTATATATATTATATATATATTATAAATAGTATATATATATATTATATATATATACTATATATATATATATACTATTATATAGTGTTGGGTTAAAATAAAAAGGGGTTTTAAAATAAAAAGAATAAACAAGTCTCTGATGCACTAAATTTATAACTATTGATGCAGTGACTTAAAATGGGTGATGCAGTAACTTAATAACTGCAATGCACTAACTGGAGTAGTTAAATTTTTTATAGTGTGATTGCAGTAACTGGATGCACTAAAATTTATAACTGTGATGCATGTATTTAAAAATGTTTTATGCAGAACTTTATAAGTGTGATGTCACAAAATTCGCCTCCAGACTTTTTATTTTAGAGACTTTTTATTATAACCCTACCTATATATATATATATATATAATATATATATATATATATATATATTATAATATATAATATATAATATATATAATATATATATTATATATATATATATATATAATATATATTACTTATACCTATAATATATAGTATCTATATAATATATTACTATATATATATATATATAGTATATATATATATATACTATATGTATAGTAAAAAAATATTCTAACATAAATCGGAGCTTATCTGAATCTCAGACCTAGGGTGGCTAAGTTGAGCCTCTCTCTATGTCCCCATGTTAAAACCTAACTACCATCATTTATCCATTTTCCAAAAAAAAATAATAATAATAAAAATAAATAAAAATAATAATAATAATAATAATAATAATAATAATAATAATAATAATAATAATAATAATAATAATAATAATAATAATAATAATAATCAATAATAATAAAATCTTATTAATCCCGCTTGCTGGTCGGATGTCATATCAATAATTAATATGCTGTTTTTCTGTTTTGCTATCTTTATTTTGCTTTTTGGTGAGCGTTGGGGATGGATGTTGGGATGAAGATTTGTCCCGTTTGGTGTCGAACGGTCTTCATCCAAACAAAACTTTTTATTACTTTAGTGTGTATTCAATTTTCTCCTCCATTCCCAATTTTCATGATTTCGCCGGCTCAAATTGCGAGAAAGTATAGTGAATTAGGATATGGCCCAAGATTTGAGCCATTAAGATCTTCATTATGTATTTGCCTCTCTAATATATAAAACGTTCTCACCTAGAGGTTTCAATCATTGTAACACAAGTTAAATAAAGCATGAATTCTTTGAACTCGACCGTTCACAAAGACAATTAATTACTCTTGTATTAAACATTTTCCAAAATCCCCAAATTAAAATATTGGAAAAGCATTAATTAATGCAACCAAAAGTGTTAACACAGTCATCGAAACATAATACAGTAGAAAAAGTATACAATCAAACATAGTTGAGATGCACACAATTGAATAACAGAAACTTGTGTTATGGAGTAGGCACAGATGAGATTGGAAAGAGGAAAAAAATAAGATACAGAGCTTTAATTGAATGAGGAAGAAAGAGAACCGGAGTAGGGTTGGGGTGCTACCAAACCCGAGTGGTAATATATATTTGTAGAATACAAACACAAACAACAAAAGTAACGAACTTGAGCAACCATGAGTTCAACCATTAACACAATGGCCACACTCCTTCAATCAGCCATATCAAGCCGATCAAGCATCATAGGTCGAGCAACGCACGCAGCCATCATCAAAAACATAGACTACCCATATCCCACATTCCTCTCCAACCACCTCGTCAACATGTACTCTAAACTCGACTTAACCCAACAAGCACAGCTCATTCTGTCCCACATTCCTCCCCTCAACCGCTCTGTCGTAACATGGACTTCGCTTATTTCGGGCTCGGTTCAAAACGGACACTTTGTTTCCGCCATTTCTCACTTTTCCAATATGCTAAAGGACAATGTGTTGCCAAATGACTTCACTTTTCCTTGTGTGTTTAAAGCATGCAACTCGTTAAGATGTGTTGTTACTGGGAGGCAGCTTCATGGGCTTGCTGTAAAACTTGGTTTAATACGCGATGTTTACGTTGGGTGTAGCGCGTTTGATATGTACGCCAAGATGGGATTGAGGGACGAGGCGAACAGCATGTTTGAAGAAATGCCTGAAAAGAATCTTGCCACGTGGAATGCGTGGATATCTAACGCTGTGATTGAAGGGAAATGCGGTAAAGCGGTTGGGGGTTTTGTTGAGTTGATGAGGATGGGTGGTGAGTTGAGTCAGATAACGTTTTGTGTGGTTTTTAATGCGTGTGCGGATGGACTTGATTTGAAGCTTGGGAGACAGGTTCATGGGTTTGTTGTCCGATATGGGTATGGATGTAATGTGTCTGTTGCTAATGGGATCATAGATTTTTATGGGAAGTGTAGGGATGTCAATTCAGCCAGGTTAGTTTTTGATGAAATTTGTGATCGTAATGATGTTTCGTGGTGTTCTATGGTGGCTGCTTATGAGCAAAATGACGAGGGAGAGAAGGCGTGTGTGCTGTTTTTGGATGCGATGAGGAGTAGTATTGAGCCTAAGGACTTTATTATATCGAGTGTTCTTAGTGCTTGTGCTGGGATTGCGGGTCTGGAAATGGGGCGGTTGGTTCATGCTCTTGCTGTCAAAGCATGTGTCGATGGTAATGTTTTTGTTGGAAGTGCACTTGTTGACATGTATGCTAAATGTGGAAACATAGAAGATTGCGAGAGAATGTTTGATGAGATGCCTGAGAGGAATTTGATCACGTGGAATGCGTTACTTGGTGGTTATGCTCATTTGGGACAAGCCGACATGGCTCTTTCGTTATTTGAGGAAATGAAATCCGGAAAGCTTCAAGTGGTACCTAATTACGTTACTTTTGTGTCTGTTTTAGCAGCGTGTAGCAGGGCTGGAGCAGTGAAGGTAGGTATGAGTATTTTTGATTCAATGAGATCGAGATATGGAATTGAACCAGGGCATGAGCATTATGCATGTGTAGTGGATATGTTGGGGAGAGC
This sequence comes from Artemisia annua, assembly GCA_014162995.1. NCBI lineage: Eukaryota > Viridiplantae > Streptophyta > Magnoliopsida > Asterales > Asteraceae > Artemisia > Artemisia annua. The sequence goes on along the minus strand of LBNU01012972.1, from coordinate 33,907 downwards.
TGGAATGGTGGAGCGTGCTTATGAGTTCATAAAGAGAATGCCAAGTCCTCCTACAGTGTCTATGTGGGGGGCTCTTTTAGGTGCCTGCAAAGTTCATGGACATAACAACTTAGGCAAGATAGCTGCTGATAAATTGTTTCAGATGGATCCTCAGGACTCAGGAAACCATGTCATCCTGTCAAACATGTTTGCTGCTGCTGGCAGGTATGCATAAATGCTCTCAAAACCACTATTCATAATCTTGTTATCAATATAACAATGTCCTTGTACCTAAAACAGTTCCGATTAATACTTCTTCATGCTGACCTGAGAATTACCATAAATAGAAAAAAGAAACAGAAAAAACTATTATATATCTACTCACTGTACTAGGCCACAAAGTTTTGCAAATATCGAGAATCAGTCAGTAACAATCACAACCCACAGACTCATTTTGGTTTGCATTTACAAATAAAACTCGTAGTATGAGATTTTTGATCATTAGTACTTTGTGTAACAAAACCTTGTTGTTTCATAGAATTGCCCGTTATTTCAAATATTTGCTCCTTGTCTTGCTTTATACCTTCCATTTGACCCTCAATTCTGTAATTCACCATATCGATCCATCAACTCTATATTTACTGACTGCCTGAGGTGCTGTCTAACCTTTATTTAAGAGTGCCAATCTCTCCATATCAATTTTCATAAGGTTGATAATACGTAAAACCTCTAACTCCATGATGCAATTAGTCTCAAGCCTTCAGAGGTTTTATGAACTTTGATTAAATGATAAGGATTTCAGGTTTGTTTTAAGGTCAAGCGAAACTTCACTATGACATATTTGGTTAGTATTATATGTCAAGGATGTAATCCCCAGAGACTTAGGATCGTGAGTTCTCGTTGATCAAGTTATCCGTTCAGTCATTGAATCAAATCACTGTATCGTGTTTAGTTGGTTGCTAGACATCATTAAATTTCATAATCCACACTCTGAAAGAATGTTTCCCTGCAACAAAAGCACGATACATAAAAAGAGATGGTTCTCTATAGTACTGCATTTGCAGGCATACATGAACTTCGTTATAATGTTTTGACCATGGGGCATGAATATTTAGCATGTTTGTGATAGGACTTTGTAATTCTGCTTTAATCAGTTCAAGGTTTATACAGTGCTGGAATGCTAATTGCTTCCATTTGAATTGGAGTTTTATAAAGTACCAGTTCTTTTATTAAAAAAAAGGTTGTTTGAAATATCGGTGGAAAAATGGTCAGGTTGGGTAACACCTATACTTTTTTAAGGGTCGATTTGGGTTGACCAGAAGTACTTGTTGTCCGAAATTTCCTTAAATGGTTAAATAGTGGACCAAATATGACTTAAAAACAGAGATTATGTGAATAATTTATCTAGAGGACACTTGGGGCGACTTCGACTCGTCCAACTTGTTTCCTTTTTAGCTATTTCTTTTTTCTTTTACCTCTTTGACACATTAGTGATAAAACATAACCTGCATCAACCAATAAATAAGTACATGGTTCAAAATTGCCTCCTTTGGTTTAAAAAAATCGTTGCATCATCAATAGTTAAACTAACAAACAAGCTAATTATGCAATTGATTCAGGTGGGAAGAAGCAAATGTGGTGAGGATGGATATGAAAGATGTAGGAATTAAGAAGGGTGCAGGCTGCAGTTGGATTTCCGTAAAGAATTCAGTCCACACATTTCAAGCAAAGGACACATCTCATGAAAGAAACTCGGACATCCAAGCAATGTTAGCCAAGCTGAAGAGCCAAATGAAGGCAGCTGGATATATAGCTAACACCAGATTGGCGCTGTTTGATTTAGAAGAAGAAGAACGAGAATCAGAAGTTTGGCATCACAGTGAGAAGATAGCTCTTGCATTTGGCCTTTGTGTTATCCCGCCAGGAGTTCCTATCAGGATAACCAAGAATTTGAGGATTTGTTTAGATTGCCATAGTGCCATTAAGTTCATTTCAGGAATTACTGGTAGAGAAATCATCGTAAGAGACAATAATCGGTTTCATCGGTTTAAAGACTTTGACTGCTCTTGTAAAGACTATTGGTAACCATTTCATCACCGATTCCTACACTTTGTAAATTTCTGAAGCATAGTGTTTGCATGTCTCAACTTTAGGCATGATAAATTTTCACAAGTCAGTATGTTTCTGTTGTGTTCAACTTCTGAGTTTGTTTTGCTGTTTGTGGAACCTACTTGTGTTGTATCTAAAGAGTAACGATATAATCCTCAATGTTATGCATCTCGCGTACAGGAGTATAAAGTAGCGTCGCAAATTAAAAAACTGAATACAAATCTGATAAACTGCTACACATTTGTTGGTAGTCATGTGAAATTTTCAAACAGTGGGTCCTATGGGTTGGTTCTTATCTTTTCTTCCTTCAGATGTTTGTATAAATTGCCTGTCTTATTTTTTTTATTATTTATTTATTTATTTTTATTTTTTACAATTTTTGTGTTACTGTAACTGTGAAGTTTATGTTCAAAAAAAAAACTGTGAAGTTTGGTTTAATATAGGTAAATTAAATAAATGATCCAAGGTGAGTTTGTTTTACTTTTGGGTTACTTTTGCCACACAAAATATATGGATATGAAATCCATAAGATGTCACTCAACAGCCAACCAGATGATAGTTTCACTCAAAATGAATAACACACTCTTTCCCCATAACCAAACACAATTACCCATCTTGAATCAAGTACCAACATTCTCAAAGTTGCCTTCAAATTCTTCTAATCAATCAAATGACAGCAATGGCTTGGCAATTCAATCCACCACCACCACAAGAAGAAAACTATCCAACATGTCCATCTTATCCATAATTTTATCTCCATTTTTATACAATAATAATTCCACCAGCTTGGCTCAAACTGAGGACTTGCTAGAGCTTGAAAGGTACACTGATACAAACCAAGGGTTTACACTTCTTAGACCCAAGTCTTGGATAAAGGTCTGTTATTTTTCTGTCATAAACTCGGGACCACTTGGTTAATGATACAGCCATCCCTCCTCTGTTATTTAATTTGTGTTTGCATTTATTTGTTTTAATTGGTAATATTGTTGAAAAACCAAACAGATTGACAAAGCAGGTGCAACGTTGTTGTTTGAGGATCCGAGCAAAGGAAGTAACAATGTTGGTGTTGTAGTAACACCTGTTCGTCTTACAAGTCTTTCTCAGTTTGGTGATCCTCAGTTTGTTTCTAACAAACTTATTCAAGCCGAGAAACGCAAGGTAGCATTCAACGTCAGATCTTAAGTACCAACTTCTAACCACTGTTTGATGATAACAATTGCACTCAACTTGCCACTTCTGGTTTCGACCACTGATTTCTTTTTGGTGCAGGAAAGCACAAAAGACGTACAAATAGTGTCGTCCGTGGAGAGACCAAGCCAAAACGGAGGCGTACAAGTGTACGAGTTCGAATACAAGTTAGACAGCACAAGGGGAGGTCTAAAGACGATATTTTCAGCCGCATTTGTAGCCTCAAAGAAGCTCTACCTTCTGAATATAGCTCACTCAGACAACCCTGAACAACCTCTCAGTAACGACAAAAAAATGATGTTGGAACAAGTTCTTCATTCTTTTGATGTAATTGCACCATCTTCAACAGGAACAACCATATAACACTCAAACTTAACTTTGTTCTTGTGACATTTGTGTACCCATTTTTTGTCCCTGAAGCATACATTCGTGTTATGTATATTGATACAGAAGAAAACATTTGGAGTTATCAAAAATTTCTTATTAAGAGCCACGTTTACATAATCTGAGGATCACGATTTGATTGTTTTTCGAGTATAACATCTATGAGACTTCATGTGTTAGACCAAGTTCAGTTTAAAACATCGAAGACGTGCAAAATAGCTGTGGAACTATTGTGTGCATAATTCATTCACCATCAAGTTTTACCTATATGTCAGTAAACGGGTGACTTTTGGTAGATGCAGTTTGATTAAAGACAAGGTAGAATAACCCAAGGTAGAGATAGCAAAAAAAGGTGAGAAATAAGTCATGAAACATGTAAAACCGGTCGAGTCACCTATGCAACACTTTGTCAAGTTGGTGTTAACTTAAAAACTGTATATTAAATTGTGATTATTTTGTATTTTAGTATATTTGTGAATTTCAAATTATAGAAATAACACTTTGGGAGACTTTAAACATGATTAATCCACTCGGCTGGTTTCTCCTGTTGAACCATTTAACTTGATGGAGATGATCATAACCCACAGTAAAGGTATAGTGGAAGAGTCCATGGTGACATAACAATCTGATTAGCCATGTGTGTTCATAGACACACAAATTTCATTGTAAATCTTACTATACTTCGAAATAATACCCTACCAGGCTACCATGTACGACACCAAAGTCACAAACTAATACTATTAGGCATGCTTACTAGATATGCAGATAAAGATTGATCATAATATTTGATAGTTTAGTTTCTCTCAGTAAACTCCCATCACCTCCCAATGCAATTGACAAGCAGAACACAACACAGGTAACTTGGAACTCATTCTTTAAACTGCCAGTCTCTGCGGCACATGGGACAGTGTGCCTGGGGAGTCTGCGAATTCACCCATTTCAGAATGCAGTGTAGATGGAAAGCATGGTTGCAAGCACCCCATACTGCACAAATCAGTAAATCTAATAAGTAGTGATTTAAACTCAAGCAAGATGTTTGACTAAAAGTTAAACCAATCATCGTTAGGTTTAAACACAAAAGCATATATAATGGGATTAACATTGTCCAGTAACTGCTAGTATATTAAAAGCAGCATCATTCTTCAACTATTTAAAGATACAAATAACTTGAACCCCCCCTTAGTATGTGAACATTATAAAAGGAAGAACACACATTTTTCATTTTTTTTTTCCTAATGACAATAAGCTTGCATACATGTACATCTCCTGAGAAATTTAAGCTCATAACCAAGGATTGTAAAGACATGATCTGTAGCATTGGGCTAAAGACTCTTGGTAGCGACAACCCCCTTCTAGAAATCCATCTACTCCTACAACACAACTTATTACCTGTATTGCATTTTTGTTTTTTGTTTTTAATTTTAATCCATTATATAAAAGTAACTATATCAGAAAAGCTTGAGTATCAAATGTGGCACTTAACATCCATATAGTCTGTGTTTTAAAGAAAGATGTTCAAAGTACTCCACTATACATGCTTCATTCCCATGAGGGCAAGATTATATTCTGAGTGGATTCCTTGCTCTCTCCCCTTTCACATCCAATGATTAGGATAATGATATGTAGAACCTAGAAGTAGCAATTTCGACCTATATATTTATAAAATGGGCTAATTCATGTATTGGTTTTATGTAAAACTGTCAGAAATATTAGGAACAAATAATTCTTAAAAAGGATCCGGGTTGATACTTAAAATTCGCTCAAAGTGTATAATTCATAAAACCTCCATATCAGCATATCCAGAAAAACTATTTTATTATTATTATAACATTATGATATCCGTAGCCATCTTTGAGACACAAACGTCTAAGAGAATACTTAGAAACTTTGAACAAAAAATGTTCACAGTCAACCAGTCTTCAACCGTTACCAAGAAAATTACCTGTTTTGGCCCTTTACATAATAAAGATGTGCCGTTTTCCAGGCTCAGTTCAAGAAGCATACTAGATCATTTAATTTGTATCAAACTTACGAAAGCAAAGTTACAAAACTGATAATACAGCACAGTATCATAGTCAATACATATCAGAAAGGTACAAATAGTAGTGTTATGCTGGAATAGATTAATAAATAAGTAATACCCATGACAATTTAGCAAGAAACGATAAAGTATTCTAAAACATTAAGTTCCAAAATAAAGGCGCAAAGGAAAAGTACAAGAGACTTACTTAGCGGGCAATCATCACCAGGAAGTTTACAATCAGGACAGCATCCGTCGAACGCCATTCTACAAATCCCACAAGTTTCATCATGAGCATCCCACGTCCAAGAAGCTACTGCATGCCATCTATACATCACAAAGAAACATTTAACTTCCCACCATAATTCTAACGTTATTTATTTGCAACTGAAATGAGTGAAAAGAAACTTACTCTGTTTTTTCGGTCCACCAGTATTTCATAGGCAATCGGTTAAGAAAGAACACAAGCAATGAACTCGAAAGCATATCATGTTGGTGTGAAATTACATCAGGATTCTAACTCTAATATTCTTAAAACAAACAAAAAATTTGGTAGACAATCATCGTTCAGAACAACTATTGCTTTTTTTACCATCGATGTAAAACTGAATTAACATGTGTCTTTCATGAGTAAAACCTTTACGAAAGTAGACACGAGAGATGTATAATCCGTTAAGTAGACTACAGGACACTTGTGGTTAATACGACAGTCAATCAGGATGGCTTTTCCACTAGCTACTTTCTAGAAAAGAATGGCATGTGATATGCTACTGCAAATATTCCCAATTAGATTGGATGTTATACAACATCGACAGGACACATGAAGTGTCATTCACATTTTATGTGTAAGAAAGCTAGTTTTTTTTTTTTTTTTTTTTTTTTTTTTTTTTTTTACCACTAAGCTGGCAACCATTTGGAAAAGATTGGTCGGAGATGATAAAAAACATGAACTGAAGCAATGGCCGAACAGTAGTATAGTTTTGTAAAGAAAACGAGAATGTGGTGAAAAGACATAATGAAAATGAAGAAAAAATTAAATGTTACAAGTATTAAAAAAATGGATACGCAAAACTTAACCTTCATGTCTGGGGTTGAACTTGCAATAAAAATTACACATCAGCACACGGGTATATAAACCTTGAAAACCTATTTATAGGAATTAAAAAAAAAAAAAAAAAAAAAAAAAAAAAAAAAAAAAAAAAAAATGAAGTATTTGCTTGAGCAACCGAAGAAAGGAGTTGACAGTTAAGTTAGTGATTACGAAATGGAAAACTTCCATGATATGTTTGACTTAGTGTTATAGTCAAGTCATTTCATTCTCTCAGGTATTTATGGGTGGTTTTTTTTAAGCCTTATATGTGGCTTATGAGCTTATATTTGTTTTACGGCTTATATTTCATAAGCTTCAATTTTCCGCGTTATTTTGAGAACTTGTGGGCTCTATAACGATAATGTTATATGAATTGATTAAACTTACATAAGCCCATAAGTTCTCAAATAAGCCAGAAAATTGAGGACTTTATGAAATATAAGCCGAAATCAAATAAGCTCGTAAGCAAAACTGTAGAGTCGTAAATTTCAGTGAGCCATTGTAAACATCCCCTTTAATTGTTTTGATCAAAAAACCCACATGACCTAAATAATTTATAAATAAACTTAACCCTAACAAACATGCATGTTAGCAAAGCACAAAATGTAGGCAACAAAACCACCAGTATACTGACTAGAACCAATACAAAAATATTATTAAGTATTTTGAACACATACCACCCGATTTGATTGAGGGTTGCTGCGAATTGCGTCGGTTATTGATGGACGTTCACTGCTTGCTTTTAGGGCTATGCAGGAGAAAGAGAGAGGCTTAAAAGCTGACAAATAAAAAGAGGAACACCAAAATTTGAAAAGAAAAAGGCTAGCGACTGGAATATGTACACTAGTTGCAAATCCGGACCCTCCCATAGAGAAGGTTTGCCAATGATTGGATCCCCTGGTTGTACGGTATAACGGTTGCACGGTTTGACTAAAAGCCTATGATGTGACACCATAGAGAGGGTTGGGATAACACATCCTTTACAAAAAATACTAAAAACATAACTAGAGTCAGACTTATATTAAATACCAAACTTTTATTACTCATCCCCACCATTCATTTAAAAAGAAATCAATGGTTGAGATTAAAAGCATTTAATATTTTACCAATTTTTTATAATTTAAATATCTCTTAAACCGTTAATCGTTAAGCGAAAATAATTACACCATCGAGACGAGCATTTAATTATCTTTCTATAGACGTGCACTTTGATATATTTTCGACAAAAACAAAATTTCATTTTTTTCACGTTTTTTTTCGTGGCCGAAAATATCACATGTGATATGTAATATCACATATGATATGTGCCGTTAAAAAAAATAAAAAATATATCACATGTGATATGTAATATCACATGTGATTTTTTCGGCCACGAAAAAAAACATGAAAAAAAATAAAAATAAAAATTTGTCGAAAATATATCAAAGTGCCTATCTATAGAAAGATAATTAAATACTCGTCGTAACGGTATATTTTTTTTCGTTTAACGATTAACGGTTTGAAAGATATTAATATTTGGGAAAAAAAAATGATTGAAAGTGAGTTTTTTAAATTGTTGTGATTAATCTCATCCATTAGATCAAATAAAAATGGAGGGAAGATTAGTCCCTGTAAAAAAAGTTTTGTCCTCATCTTAAATCCATAACTAATGAGAGGTTCATCGATAGCTTATTTCTTTTCATAAAATAGTTATTTTGATAGCGAATTGCTATTAAAACACTAACTTCTATTTACTTAAATGGCTTAAAGTATTTTTGTCATTTCACGCCTTAAAAAAAGAATGGTAAACATTGGTTTAATCTTTTATCTTCAAGTCAAAGTTATGATTTAATCACTTAAACATTTTGACAATGTTTTAATCCTTAACTTTGTTTTGGCCATTTTTTTAATAAAGTTAAGACGATATATCCTTAACTCGAAAAAAATTGTTTGGATCAAAGTTGCAAAAATCGCGAATCGGTAGACAGGCGGTCGACCACCTTGTAGCTTGTAATCGGTCTAGGCGGGATTAATCGGTGATTAATCGGATTGGCAATACTGCCAAATTTTGGTTATTTCCGTCAAGTTTTGTGTATTTTCGAAGAGTTTTAGGTATATGGCAAGGTATTTTCTAAAAAACAACTTGTAATAGACTTAAACAGTTAGTATATACTGATCAAAATAATTTTACAGTGAATTTTGGGTACTTCCGGCAAGATTTAATGGTTTCCGGAAAGTTTGATCACTATTGACGGTCGTTGATCGCCGTTGACTTATGTGTTTGACCCAGTTACATAAATCGGCAAGGTCGGTGGCCTTGTAGCACCTAATCGGTGATTAATCGACCTTGTAAACCTTTTTTTGCAACATTGGTTTGGATATACTCATTAACTCTAAATGCTCATACTATTAAAACATTTGACTTCAAATAACTGGTTAATTAAAACCTTCAACAATCTATAAAAACTTTTGACTAAGTTTACAACCTTTTATTACTAACAAAAAAACGTATTTAAAGGGTTGCATATTAATTATTCATGTCACTACTTTGACTAAAAGGTATTTGGTTGTAACTCGGGTTTTCAAAAAAATCGAAAGTACTGATCGACATGATTTGATCAAGAAAAACAATAATAACTAAAGAACTGATATTACAAAAAGGTAGTACATCATGAGTCATGTAGTGAGAAAAGTAGATAATTGGGGTACCCTATTTTGCTCGCATGATCATATTGATCAAAATAATAGGTCGTTTGGGATAAAAACGTTGACCAAAACAGTTAAATGTCTTAACTGAACTATATTAAACTTAAGGGGTTTTAATTAAATAGTAAAATAAAATTAAGGGATTAAGTCAAACGATCAAAGAAAGTTAAGGATTAAAATACCGTCAAAAAAAGTTTAGTGATTAAATCATAAGTTGACTCAAAATTAAGGGACTAAACCAATATTTACTTTAAAAAGAAATTATATTTTAACATTAAAGTATGAAGAATAAAAACTTTTAAGTAAAGCTATCATCATTGAAGGTGTCTGCATGAATTTTATTTTTATTATTATTATTATTATTTATTTTATTATTATTATTTTTTTGGCAAAAGTCTTTTATAAGGTTTTTTTACAATAGAAATGCTCTTATGTACTTAAAGAATGTCGGTCCTTGAGGTCGATAAAAGTCTTGAAACACGATATATGGGCTTTTCCTGGGCAAAAGAATTGTGTATCCGGTTGTTGAGAACTATGTGAAGAACGCTCGGACTATGTATGGCCTATATAAACTTTGATGAACTCAAAAGTATTTTCCTTTTCAAGTTTAATTCAGCTATGGAAAAATGCTTGAAAATGGCCCTTGGTTGATTCATAATATCCCTATAACCCTGTTATTCTTTGAAAGTGGACTCTAATTGTAAATTTATAAAAGGAAGACTTGTTGATTGTTCTAGTTTGGGTGAAATTTCACGATGTGCCATTGATGTTGGATTCTTATACTAGCTCTATGTGTTAGATTAATGGTGAAGGTCAAGTTATGCGTGTGCTATGATTGAATTAAGGGTTTATTATGAATTAAAAGACTCCAGGGTGGTTGCGGTGCCTAGAATGGATAGTAACGGGTTAATACTTAGTACTATTCGGGTTGAATATGAGTGGAAACCCCCGAGGTGTGCAACATGTAAGATATTTGGTCACCCTAATGACCATGTCCTAAGAAGTTTATAGCGGATATTTTGAAGAATGTGAAAACGCCAGTGGGCTGAAACCGAAGTCCAACTTTTTCTATAAATCGGTGTTAGGTCCTAATTTTATGAATACACAAGTATATTTTAGAGAGAGAAAGTTAGAGAGAGAAAGAGATAGAAAGAGAGGATGGAAGAAACTATGTGTAATATGAGAAAGATGAAAATAACATAAAACCAACACCTTCTAATGAAGGTTTACATTGTTTATATAGGAGAGGAAGCTAGGGCTTCCTTCCTTTCTTATTCTAATGGGCTTTACAAGGCCCATGGACATTAACTTAACTACATAACATTAAGTAAATAAACATAAGCAACCTATTACAAGATAATAATGACCGACACTTGATAATACGTGAAACGTGATCCTAACAATCTCCCCCTAAGGGTCGGTCATGATGGTTATCAAGGTTGCTCGACGTCTTTTCTTTGTCTTTAATCTTTGGCTTTCACGGCTTTAGACGTCTTCAAAAAATTCTTTAGATAAATGATTCATCGTTCTTTGTTCTTTGTCTTTGAAGATGTGATAGTGATCAAGTGATGTCGTAATCTGCCATTCGTCACTTTCTTAGTCTCCAGTGGATTCGCGCCTTTCCAACATGCTCATACATCTTTGACGTTGGTACTTTCATACATCTGTAGCTCTCATTTCATCGTTGTAGATTTTTTGTGTTGACGTAGAATCCTTCTTTGAACATTTCTTTGCATTAGACCATTGTCTTTCCACTTTGTAGATTCTTTCATTCAACATAGAATCTTTCTTTGACTTTTACAATGCATTGATCTTTGAGGAGAGCTTTCTTAGATATTGAGATGTAAGTATGAGCATGTGGAAGTTTGTGTTCAAGATGGTGGTTGTACCTGCATTGAAACAGTTAGCAATAATGCGTCCGATACTTACAGGTTTGGAGTTAGAGATTGTCAACAGCATAGTGTGAAGACTCTTTCNTTCATACATCTGTAGCTCTCATTTCATCGTTGTAGATTTTTTGTGTTGACGTAGAATCCTTCTTTGAACATTTCTTTGCATTAGACCATTGTCTTTCCACTTTGTAGATTCTTTCATTCAACATAGAATCTTTCTTTGACTTTTACAATGCATTGATCTTTGAGGAGAGCTTTCTTAGACATTGAGATGTAAGTATGAGCATGTGGAAGTTTGTGTTCAAGATGGTGGTTGTACCTGCATTGAAACAGTTAGCAATAATACGTCCGGTACTTACAAGTTTGGAGTTAGAGATTGTCAACAGCATAGTGTGAAGACTCTTTCTAATCCTTACCAAGGCCGTTCCTAATCGGATACCCCCTAGAGGGCTTACACAGACATACATAAGTACACCTACGATTAGTTGAGTCACTGGAGATCACCCCACGACTGTAGACCATTTGGAACCATCGTAAACACTAAGCGTAATCCACAAGGAATTACCGAAGTGACCTACTGTCAGGGATGTTTGATGTTGACCCTGGCAGGATTTCCGTTCAATCATTCAAGAAATACATAAGTAATTCCCTCATAAACGTTCTTGGCAGATTGCTAAGATCTGCGTAGGACTCGATAGTTTACACTTAGTGTCCAATGATGTAAGACACTAGTGTAGAAGTATTATGTGTTCCTAAGAGATCTTTGATGTATCTCGTGGCTCTAGACTCAATTCGTGCACATTTTAGTCGTCGGAGGTGTGGAGCAGAGTACCTCCTTTTCAATATCGACACATTCGAATGAATGGTCAATAGATAATGCAGGGTTCTCCGTGAGAATGAAACAAGTATCTTTTGAGAGAAACTTGAGTGGCTAAGAAGGTTTAGGTGCATTGCGTCACTGGGTCCATGACGTCTTTATCTTCAATACCGGTGTTGCCTCAGCAACGACCAGTAGCATATGAGTTGAACCCGGTGTTTGTCCTAAGGTTGAACAAATGGAGGGCTATTTCTTTTCACCCTTTTCTTTACATTTCTTTTTAATTCTTCAACCCCTTCTTTCTCCTTTCATTCTTTTCTCCTTTTTTCATATCATACCTAAGGACTTCTAATTTCTAATTATTGGTGTTGTCCTTGGGTAGATCCCTCCGGTTCTGGCGGATCATAGGACGGTTATTCCTAACCTTAGTCACCTTATAACTTCATGACTATCCTATTGATGCCATTCAACCAAACTTTTGAAAAATCACTCAAAGTGTTTTAGGAATATGAAACATTTTGTTAACACTTTGAGGGTTTTGATTTTATTTTGAAAGACTCCCCCTTCACATATGCTCGTAAATGTTTTCAGAAATTTGCACATGCGGGAGGAATAGGAACTTTTGAATTGATCCACTCTTAATAGACATATACCCGAGGGACACGTTTACGTTGCTTAGTTAAAGGGATCCATTATCAGTTTTTAGGTGATAACTAGCCCTAATAACTAACTTGAAGTTGTTAACATTCCTAAAAGGAAGTTAGACCCGTCAAGGTAAACATCTAAGAAGAGTTTCTCGAAACGGTACTTTCTACTTGGATAAATCCTTTCGAATACTAACATTTGTTGTTTCGTCAATTCATGGGTCAATTCTGAGTCGAGCTCGCACAAGATAAAACGTTTGACATCATATTTTAATCACTTTTCATCTTCTCCCCCTCAAAAATAGCATATCAAATGTTGTTTTTGTAAACTTTTTGATTAAAATATGCCTTTTTGAGTCTTATGGGGAGAATTCAACAAGAACTTTTTGTTTGAAGAACGATGTTTTTGGTCAAGTACTCCCCCTCAACAAGTGACTACTCATTGAGGTGAAATACTTGTCTTTTGAGCAGAATTGTAAAAAAAATCATGAAAGGTTTGTTAATTCTACTCAAAAGTAAGAAGCTTTCGCTCCTTATGTGAGGATTGTGGCACTGATGCGTACCACAGGGTCCTTTAACTACAAAGTGCGGGTTGTACACTGTTATGTGTGCACAAGCCGTTGTTTTAATACAAAATTTGTTTTCTTTTAACAAACATACTCCCCCTCAAATAATGAAGTTTATTCGAGAGATAGTCTTCTTGAGCAGAATTTTGAATCGTATTTAAAAATACTTTTTGAAAATTCTCGGGATGATTCTGCTCAAGGTTTTAGAAAACACAATCAAGTATTATGCAACAAAGAATGCTTGAATATCAGATAAGACAACAACCTCGGGAACCCATTCAAGCACGACGCCAATTGATTTACCAAAATTTTGAAATCCATTTGTAGGTTGTGTTAATCTGATTAAAAGAAGTTGAATTCCAACGAGGACTGAAAAACTTTGTTTCATTTTGAAATACCGCTCGTTAAATCAATGGAAATTTAAAACACTTTTTCTGTTGAAATTTGTTTGAGAAACCTGGTGTCTCTCTTTTGAGTTTTAAAATATGAAGAAGAAGATTTCCATCTATTGTTGAACCTCATGGGTTCTTTTTGAAGATTTGTGATGAATGGAAGCCTTCCGGTATTTGGGATGTTCAGAGTCATTCTTTTATTGCAGCCAAAGCATTCCAGATATTGAAAATATGAAAGGTTTTGAACTACTTTGCTTTGGTTTCCACACTTGCTTTACCGGTGTAAAGCAAAAATGTAGAATTTGAAAAACTTGTTTCCCATCAGTTGAATCCATTTCCAAGTTTAGCCTTTTGATTTATTGAGCCCTTTAACCTCAAAATATGTTCCATAAGAAACATTTTGACAATTGCAGAAATTTTGACTTTCAATGGGATGACATGTACTTGCACACAGAGAAATGTATCAGGCACAAATGAGTATACAGATGAATCAAAACCTCATTCTAAATCTTCCTAAGTGCTCAGTATTCTCAAATTATCACACAAGATCACAGATTAATTCATTCTCTCACTCGAAATTCTCCAATTATTATCATGGTTTGGGGTTATGATTTGAGACTTTGCATGCAGGTTATCATAATGCAAGAATATTGAACAATCAAACGTCCTAGTAGTAGCAGCAAAGACATCTACATCTTACACCCCTAAATCACTTGATTTCAACCTTAGGTTGTTTCTAATCGTGTAAAAACCTAATCAAGCATTCTTTGGTGTTCTCTAAAGCTATATGACCTGATTTATTTAACTAACAATACACAAAAATGCTGCAATTGATAATTACTTAAGCCCTAGTTTCTGATTATGCGTTTTTGACCGTTGAAAACATTTGAAACATTTAGGGAACGATTAAACAACAACCATGAAGAAATAATGAACACACAATTGTGGAAAAAAAATCGAAGAGAAAGTATCGTTAGTCTGATTCGTTGAGGTTTTTAATTATGCGCGAAACTTTTGAGAACATTTGTGGAAATATTGTTTAGAGCCTGTTTTATTTTCCATGCAATGACCTTTTACCTAAGTTTAAGACTTTTTGTGAGCTTTACTCATTAAAGATTAATAGCTTTTCCTTTTGAAGTCTAAACATGGTTAATGTTGGGATCACAGCAGAAGAATTTCTTTTCTCCCCCTCGAATTAGCATTTACTTTGTGAAAACTTTTTTGCACATTTTAATTCGAGAGATTATAGAACTTTTGAAAATGAGTTTTTAATCTGAATGATGAAGAAACAATTTTTCTTGAAGAATTATGATAAGGTGTGCAAACTTCATGATTTTGTGAAAAATTTTCTCCCCCTCAAAATATGTTCCATTGATTGAATTTTGAAAAAGTTTTATATATGAGGAACATGTTTTGAAGATTTGATGTTTGCACACTTTGAAAGATGATTTTTGGAGTATCCACACAGCATAGTTCAATCGTACCCTTTTCGACATGCTCCTTGATGAAATGATATCAGAGAGCAACATGCTTGGATTTTGAATGTTGAACCGTAATGCAGGAGATGGCAATGGCACTCTTGGAGTCACAATACATCGGGATATTGTCAAAAGATAAAACCATAATCCATGAGCTGAGATCGCATCGATATGATTGGAGCATAACAGGCAGACATAGCTACGTATTCAGCTTTTGTTGATGACAGTGATGTATAATCCTGCTTCTTTGACCGTATCCTGTTGCTACTAAACGAGATTTGTTACGAAATATTGTGCCTTCAGTGTCCAGCTTGTTTTACCAAATCCATTAAAGTCCAATGATGTGTTGAAGGGTGATGTTGGTGGAACGTATGCATATTAGATGGATCCAAATTGCGAGAAGACGACTCTGCTATATCAGGAATGGTTGGAGCCGGTGCAAATGGATTGAAGAAAGCATTTCCGTCATAATCTGCAGGTGCGGGTACTTCTTGATTTAGTTGATCATCAGCTGTAACATTGTTATTGGAAGCAGTTTGTTCTTCTGTTGTTGGAGAATCGATTGGAGGTGCATCTGCAGCAACGGTTGTTGTTGTAGATTCAGTTGTATCTTAATTGGAATAGTATCAGGTTGTGCAGCGGAAACAGTAGATACATCTGAGCACGTTAATTGACATTCTCGGTGAACAGAGGAGCAAACAAAGTTTCCAAAATGTTGACGGGTGAGTGATAAAGGTTCAGCTGAAGGATCTGAGAACTTTAGACGGTTGGTTGCGGGTCCTAAGCTGTTGTACTCAGAAGCCATAACATTAAGCTCGGGTCCGAAACTAATTGTTCCGAAGCCATCATTTAAGTTCGGGTTTCGTACTGAAGTATACGAAAGCCATCCCTGTTGAATCTGCAAAGAAATAAAGAAAAGACAAGACAGAGAACATGGATCCCCAAGTGCAATTGGGTTCCGGATGTTAGAAGCATAAGCTTGTAGTGTCAATTGTTTTCTTGACACCAGAACACACAATATCAATGGTTTGCTTTCTCGCCTCAGGGATAGATTCTGTGGATTTCACATCAGTTTTGGTGAAAATATCTAAAATCTTTCTTGTAGGAATCCATCTAAGACCAATCGCTTTGAAAATTCTACCCGTGGGTACCCACCTAAGGTTAGATCTAGGAGATGTTTTCCTCTTAGGTGCAGCGGAATGAATTGTGGGAGCATCACTTGGTTGAGAAAACCTATGTCCTATATTGATCCACTTCTTAGATTTCTGATTTATGGCTTTTGGTTCAACGGGTTTGTTTGTCTTAGTCGATTGTGCCTTTGCAAGTGAATTTCCCTTTGGAAGATATTTTAAAGCACCTACAACATGATTATTTATGCAACTACTCTTAGATGCTAGCCAATTCCTATTAGTTTGTTGAGTACTCTTAGGTTTTGGTTTGCTACTACTAGCAGTGTTTTGCAGTACAGTGGAAGGCATCTCAAAAGGTTTTGAACCTAGAATCCCGTCCTTTTGAAGTAGTGCCTTTTTCCTAGCCTTTTCTAGATCATAGTTCTTGCACATGTCATTTTTGTCATAAGACTCTTTACTTTTAATGCTCGTTTTAGACATTGTTTTCGAACTAATCCTAGATGAGCCCGGTATAATCTTGTGTTGAGGTTTAGCAGAAACAGATGCATTTTCCTTAGGCCAGGAATGTGGAGTGACTGGTTTTGTCAAATGATTAATCTCAACAACTTGAGGGACAAACCGAGATTTTGAAAATTTGGGTCGTTCAGATTTTAATGCAGTTGGTTGTCTAACCACTGATGGTTTTCTGATTGTTTGAAGAGGCGGTTTCCCCAAGATTGATGGTTTTGCAAACTTAGTATCCACACTCTGGCCAGTCAATCTTCCTAATTTGTTTTGTAATGCAGCATTTGCGAACCCCTTTGCTTGAATTTGACCTTTTAAAAACTCATTATCCTTAACTAATGTATCCACACGTTTACTTAGTTCATTCAAAAACTGACCATTGTTGCCCGAAGCTAGAGATTCGTTTTGCAATTTAAGTTCAAGTGAGATGCAATGTGCCTCAAGTTGTGAAAAATCTTTTTGAAACTGGGCAATGGTCTTTTTGAGAAGCATGTTTTCAGACTCAGACTCAAGAGTTTGGTTTGATGTTTCAGTCATAAGATTATCAAGTAAGGGCTCAGACTCAAAACGTTTGTCTGGACATTGCACAACATTCTGGTCAACCTCTCCTTCATTATTGAAGTTAGGTTGCCCAGATTGTTGTTTCTTATTAGCAGGCATAATATGATCAACAGTAGATTGTACCTCAACCATTAGCTCTTTGTCAAAGTTGGGTTCTATGCCATAGATGGGTATGACATCTTCCTCAACCATCTGTTGTTTGTCAAAGTTGGGCTCTGAGTCATAGGAGGTCCTGATCTCTGCACAATCAGCGTCTGTATCATTCCCTAATCTGCTGCTGTCATCCGACTGTTCTAATTCTGTCCCACTACTTTCCGTGTCAACCAAACTAGCATCCAATGCTTTAGCCGTATTAACCTTCCCTTCTTGAGTCTGCAACTTTCTTTCATTCACCCTTTTGTTATACTCTTTTTTGTGAAGTATTCTTTCAGCAATCAACTTCTCAATAGAATCCATTAGTTGGAGCAGTATATCTTTGAAGTTTTGAAAACCGAGTCGAGTGTATTCAAGAAAATACTTGCTTGTGATGAGAGAGTCATCGTCCGAATATAACCTCGTACGGATGAATTGCTGAAACTGTTTCTTAAGTACACAAAAGTCAGCCATGGATCCATTCTCGCGAAGTTCTTCTTTGTTAAGTTGATCTTCAAGTTGATCCATGTTGAGGAACATCGTATGAGTGAAAATCTCAATGTCTTCACCAAAGAGTGATGGAAATGCCCGTTTGAATCCATACTCGGAACGAGTTCCTGCTAAGTCTTTGTTTGAAAGGACCTTAAGGTATGAATGAAGTAATCTAAAAGATGTCATGCATTTCTCAGTCATTACTTGCATTAAAACTTCTTGTGAATCACTGTCTTGAGATCCTTGAAAAGCAGAGTTTGGTGGTGAAGGATAAGATGAAGGTTTAAATCTGTTGTTGGTGGGTGAGGAGATTTGAGACTGCTGTTCATTCATTAGCGACCTTGATTGATACATTTTCTCTCCCCCGTGATTGTTGCGATGTAATCGGAATAATCAAACAAAATGTGAAAAGATGGTTAGATCACACACAAGGTCGATATATAGTGATTTCTGATTTCCCTCCAAAAATAGATATTGAAAATTTTTTTCCCGGAATTTTGAAATACACTATAAAATGCAATTCTAAGGTCACTAGAAAATTTTGAGTTTTACAAATTTTGACGTCAAATTTCACTGAAAAAATTTGAATTTTGGCCTAAAAATTTGAATTTTTGGGCAAAATTTTCACCGTTATACCAAAATTTGAATTTCGCGTAAGAATTGAACGTTTAGTCTCCCTTAAAAATTAAATTTTACTCAAAATTTGATTTTTTTTAATAGATGTTAGAAGATATTAGAAAGAAACTTGTGTATATGATGAATCTTATAGAAGGTATAGATAATACCTGAAACTTGATCTTGAGAGAATTCTTGAAACTTGTATACCCAAAAAGTTCTCGAAAGTTTGAAGATCTCGAAAATTTGAACAGAGAAAAATTCTCGAAAAATTGAAATTTATCGAGAATAGTAAAGACAAGATTTCTCGAAAATTGAGTATTATCGAGAATGTGAGTTATCGAGGATTGTAGGATTTATCGAGAAATCAGAAGCAAATTATCGAGAATTGTGAATTCCACTCTAACCGAAAAGTTCTCGAAAATTATGAAGGGGATTTCGAAAAATACTCAACTTATCAAGAACTTGAGAAGTTATCGAGAAATTATAAGTATTCTCGAAAATTTTCAAATTTTCGAAAACATGAATCCCAAACTTTCGAAATTATACAATTTCAAAAGTATCCAACAAGTCGAAGTGTTTTCTATCTTATACAAGAGAGAAAAGCACTGAGTAATCAACGGTAACGCGTGAGGATGAACAGGGTGTATTCTCGATAGTTTAGGGTATTGTGTTCTCGAAACTGGTTGTATTCTCGAAAACAAGTACAGTTTTTGGCAGATTTTTTTTGTTTTTGAATAAAGCACACCAAAAATGAGTTTTTAATCCAAGATTCTTGTACAACTAACCTTAAAATGATGAAATCTTAAAGAAAGTTGCAAACTTGACAAACTTTTCAAAAAATTTGATGGTTTTCGAAAAATAGTGTGGAAAACTAGAAGGGGGGTTGAATAGTTTACTGGTTTTTAGTCTAATTATCTTTTGAAACTTTTCGTTTAATCAAAGATATAAACACAAAGACAATAAATAATATGCAAGTGTAATGAAAGAAACGATCAAACCATGACACGATTATTTATCGTGGTTCGGCTACAAGGAACTCTATTTTCCTTGCCCTACGTCCACGCCCCAAGTATCCAACTCGAGAGTTTCTTTCACTAGTCAACAAGCTCCTTTCACCGGCGGAGAAAACCTAACATGTCGCTTACAAGTTTACCGACACTAAGCTAGATGTCGAGTTCTTTTACAAGGGTACAACCACTCCCGTTTAGTTCTTTACAAGGGTACAACAACTCCCGTCACACTATGTATTTTAAGGACTAAAATACTAACCGATTACAACTTAAAACACACAATCAAATGAAGTGTAAACTACACAAAGTCTACACGATGCTAAGCTAACAAGTCTTGCAACGTTGTGTTGAATACTTGTAACTTAATATGCACTTGTGAACTTCTTTGCTACAAAAGAATCTTCACAACAATGAGATGTTAAAGGGTTAGATGAAAGATATGAATGTGTATGTGCAAAGTATAATGAGAAGTGATAAAAGAAAATTCTAACAAATGGGTTGGTATTTATAGCAAAACATCCAGCAGGTCTGGCGGATACGGCGGAACCCTTAGAAGGGTTCCGCCCGTGTACCACGAGGGTTCCGCCAGGTCTGACAGTATGTTTTGCCATAACTTGCCAAACCATCCAAAGTCACATCAAATAAATTCTTAGTCAAACACAAAACTTGTGTAAGAAACCTATGGTGAGTCAAACACACAAACCTTGTGTAAGAAATCTATGTTGAGTCAAACACACAATCTTTCCTTAAATTTATGTTGACAAAACTTACCATAAATGGGATGTGACATTTCTATTTAAAGAAATATGAAAATGTTGTGTTTTATATGAAATGTAAATGTAGCAAATGTCTAGTTATGCAAGACTTTAAACTAAAATCATGTTTTACTAGAAACTAAAGTTTACACTTTGTCATTAACAAAACTTAGCAAAGATCATAAAATATAAATAACGTTTTTAGGCGATATTTGTATTAACATAGATGTCAAGGCTACTATCTTGCAATTTTTTCAGAGTCGAGAAGAAGGATCATAAACTACTTCACGAAGGGATGTGGCCATTGTGAATGAAGAGTAAGGTGATTTCATTTTTTATGTGTGCCGCAAGTATTTTGTGCCTAATGTTTTGAGTATCTATTTGTAGGAAAAGACTCTTGCTAATGATACTGTGAATACTTCTTGACGAGATAGAAGGGAACATCCTTGCTGACCTAGGGCCAGGAGCTATGACCTTCGGCACCAAGACTTAAAGTGACTACTTTTAATAGTAACGATTTTTTACGTAATTAGTCGTTTAATTTTGAGCTTGGTTTATATTCTAATTAAATCATATTTCAGGCTTTATGATCGACCTACCTGTTACTCATGAATTACAAATGAAATAATGGTAAGTGTTCAAATGTAAACTTTTTTGGATGATGCTTTTCAACAATTAAATAGTTATTTAGCACCTTTCGTATGTTTATGTGGGATGTTAGGTACAACGAAACCAACATGGAGCTCCAGCATTTTTTAATAAAAGTTATAATAATACGACACGTTGCGTTGGTAACTCATAACAGAACGACACATCGCTTCAAAAAATTGGATTGTGTTTTAGGTTACTTGACTGGGCTGCTCCTTTCTTCATTCTAGGTAATACTGGGTTGTCTTACTGTTGGGGGTGGTGTTGAAACATAATCTGGCGCGGGCTGGATTCAACGACTCTCCCTGGGCCGTTAGTCGTCTTCTCGAGCTCTGAGTAGACCTGTCAACAAAGAGAACCCGCTAGGAGTGGACCCGAGGCCGTAGCCCCGGGATCCACCTCCGACGGTCAAGTTAGTATCGATGCGATATAGCATTCAAGAATTAGGTTTAGAGTAACCTGTTGTGTTCTGTTCTGTGAAGAAGGGAATCCCAGCCCTATATTTATAGGACATGGATTAGGGTTTAGGCGTAGAGTGGGCTGCTGTCTGCCAGGTCTGGCCCATTCCAGACTATACGTCCACAAGCCCCCCAAGTCTAGTGTGACATAGTGCATGGCTATGTTATGCTAGACTTAAGTTCTGTTCATGGCCGCGTAGGCTCAATCAACCATGACGGCATGGGCCATGTGTGCGCAACTCAGGTGTGCGCATAGGACAGACTATACTGCGCAGCCCAAATGCGACAGTGCGCACTGGTTGTCCCAGAGGCGCAGTCCTCATTAGACTATATCCGAATCCGCGACCTTGTAGGCGCGTCCGTGGAGACCATGTTCCATCCTGAGTAACACCCGTTCTTACATGACGGGGAGGGATGCGCATATGCTAGGTTTCCTGCCACAGTGTGACAGTAAAGACCCCGTAAAAAGAACACGTAGTTCTATAGTTGGGGTAACACTGACATTGCGATTGTGAGAGTCTCACAATGGTGAAGGTGGATCTCGTATGCTGCATCCTGGGTAAGGGCGTACCTTTTGTACCAGTAGCGATGCAACATGGTGCGATAGAAGACGTGCTTCTGTGGCAAAGGTGCGCGCTGTGCACGACAAGGAGGTGCGAACATTACATCCGTCTTTACAATCGATAGAGGACGTCTCCCCTGAGTGACGCGTACAGAAACAGTGGTATTATATACCCTGGCAGACCCCAAGTTTGATGGTGCTACTCTTGTAGGAGCATTAAACTTAGTTATTCAAATCCTGAAAAACACTTAATGCAGATATTAAAAGTATATGCCGCGAATCGCAACATATAAAACCTAATGAGGTAAAAGATTAGTGTGAAACAATATATAGCACATAGCATGTGAAATTAACACATAAAAGAAGTAGTAGTGCGAATTACACCTATCGTGAGGTTTTAAAAACTACATAAATAATGAATGGCCCGGATGGACGCACCGTGACTGCGACTAATAGTTTCAGTCGCGCGCACAGACGCAGATGGATGTATCGTGACCGCATAGACTCGAACGTTTGTGGATGATCGCAGATGAACATACCGTGACCACGGCTTTTGTCCAGTGCGCTCATGGCGATTGACTAGCATCGTGGTGCCTGTCCAGTGCGCTCATGGCGCTAATCTGCGAAGATGTCCGAACGCACGGCCTAACGCGGGTAGATTTATCGTGACTGCGTTTTTCGAACGTGCAAACAAGCTCGAACAGGCATACCAACCGTAAAAATATTATGTGCGCGAATTAATTCGCGGCTAAAAGAAAAAGTAGGTCCGATCGTGCGGACTTAGTGCGGCTATAGGTAAAATCATGTTTACCAAGTTTAAAAGATTTACATAAAATCTTCTAAATCTTTAAAAAAGTTAACATATCTTACCGATTTAAAAGATATGCACAAAAAATATTAGGATATCTTTTTAAATTTTAGAAAATATTTTAAACAGATACTGTTTGAAAATATTACTATGAATATTTTACGCGTTTAATATTCATAAGGATTATCTAGAATGAAATAATCTAGAATGAACAACTTTGTACGTATAAAATATATATATGTACGCTGTGCAATATTATATTTGGAACATAATCTACAAAGTTCTATAATAATTATTTTATATATACCGCATATATATGGGTATTCTAGATTAATAATGTACCGCATCGTGGTGCCCGTAGCCCATGCGATATTTTAAATATGTATGTCGTAGCATGTAGTAGTATCTTATTAAAAAGATCAAAATATCTTATCAAAAAATATATTTTAAAGTTACCGGCTTTTGAACTCGATGGTTGCTTTCCGGTGATGGGAGAGCACAAAACTTGNATTCATAAGGATTATCTAGAATGAAATAATCTAGAATGAACAACTTTGTACGTATAAAATATATATATGTACGCTGTGCAATATTATATTTGGAACATAATCTACAAAGTTCTATAATAATTATTTTATATATACCGCATATATATGGGTATTCTAGATTAATAATGTACCGCATCGTGGTGCCCGTAGCCCATGCGATATTTTAAATATGTATGTCGTAGCATGTAGTAGTATCTTATTAAAAAGATCAAAATATCTTATCAAAAAATATATTTTAAAGTTACCGGCTTTTGAACTCGATGGTTGCTTTCCGGTGATGGGAGAGCACAAAACTTGTCGTGGTCCCACGGATGGCGCCAATCTGTTGATACATAATCTGGCGCGGGCTGAATTCAACGACTCTCCCTGGGCCGTTAGTAGTCTTCTCGAGCCCTGAGTAGACCTGTCAACAAAGAGAAACCGCTAGGAGTGGACCCGAGGCCGTAGCCCCGGGATCCACCTCCGACGGTCAAGTTAGTATCGATGCGATATAGCATTCAAGAATTAGGTTTAGAGTAACTTCTTGTGTTCTATTCTGTGAAGAAGGGAATCCCAGCCCTATATTTATAGGACATGGATTAGGGTTTAGGCGTAGAGTGGGCTGCTGTCTGCCGGGNTAGACCTGTCAACAAAGAGAAACCGCTAGGAGTGGACCCGAGGCCGTAGCCCCGGGATCCACCTCCGACGGTCAAGTTAGTATCGATGCGATATAGCATTCAAGAATTAGGTTTAGAGTAACTTCTTGTGTTCTATTCTGTGAAGAAGGGAATCCCAGCCCTATATTTATAGGACATGGATTAGGGTTTAGGCGTAGAGTGGGCTGCTGTCTGCCGGGTGTGGCCCATTCCAGACTATACGTCCACAGGTGGTTTCCTTGCTTTTCTTTTTAGTATACTATTCGTATACGCATCTATGATGTTTGTTGTTTAGTTGCTTTTTGATGTTTGCTATGTTGCGTTTTTAAATATGAGAACCAAAACTAAGGCTGTGCGTAGACATAGTACTGACCAAACGTTAGAAGGAGACGGGTTTGTTAGGGCTGATACCTGTCTCGGTTCAATTGCTTCTGGTCATGATCTTACCAGTTCTCCAAACAATAGTACGGTAGTTCAGGGTTCCATTGATGACGATTCTTTGTTGGATTCTAATGATGGTAACTGGGTGGGTGCCATGGATGTGCTTGCTGGCTTGGGTGCATTTATGGATGTGGATGATGGGTTCCATTCTGTTAACGTGACCGTTGAGAGGCCTCTAACCAGAATGGCTGTCACTGGCGCTTCTCTGAGCCCGTCCATTGGTATAGCTATTAAGGAAACTGATTAGTCTCACGCGACGGTCAGGAATAGTCGTCATCAGTTTCCGCTGGCTACAGACGTTGCTGGGAAGGGAAAGAGGAAGGTGGACAACGTCAGCTTCCATTGACAGTGTTAATGTACGTCCCCTTTTTGTGCTTTATTGTGCATATGTGTTATCGATGTTTCTGGCGTTTGTCTTATACTTTTCATTTGCAGATAACGATGCCATGGAACGTCGTGTTTCTGATACTTCCTTGCTTGGTGAACGCGTTCCGGATTTCCGTTCGATTTCTTGCACTCGCATTGCCGGTATTTTCTAACAAATACCTTTCATATATCCATGTACATGATCAACTCAGACAGCAAAAGATACGGGCAATAAAATAATTTTTTTTTAACGTATCACTTTTGCTGCTGTAAATAATCGTCTCAGATCACTGTCAAAATGTTTGTCATTCCAGATGGTAATTTTGTTTGGCTTAAAGCCATAAATTACCAACATACTTTCCAAAATTTTCACATGTTACCAATATGGTATGTAAAAGCTCATTATTACCATCCAAACTTTCAAATTGTGAACAATATCACCATTATCACCCTCATAAGCTTGCATCGTTAGTCCTTTTTACAAACGGTCGTTAGTAAATAACTAAAAATTTGGTTTTCTTATGTTTTCGCCCGGTTTTACACGTTTTCGTCCGTTCCTACACGATTTCGTCTATTTTTACACGGTCTTTGTCCGTTCTTACATGCTTTCATCCGTTTTTACATGTTTTCGTCTGTTTTTAGACGTTTTTGTTTGTTTTTTCACGTTTTCGTCTTACAGTTTCCGTCCGATTTTACACGTTTTCATACGTTTTTGCACATTTTCGCTCGTTTTTACACCTTTTCATCCGTTTTTACACGTTTTCGCCCGTTTTTACACATGTAAAACGGAGAAAAGCGTGTAAGAACGGACGAAAACTTGCAAAAATGAAAGAAAACGTCTAAAAACGAGCGAAAAGGTCTGAAAACAAATGAAAATGTGTAAAAACAGACAAAAACGTGCAAAAATGAACGAAAACATGTAAAACCGAACGAAAACGTGTAAAAAAGGACGGAAACTGTAAGACGAAAACGTGAAAAAACAAACAAAAACGTCTAAAAACAGACGAAAACATGTAAAAACGGATGAAAGCATGTAAGAACGGACAAAAACCGTGTAAAAATAGACGAAATCGTGTAGGAACGGACGAAAACGTGTAAAAACGTACGAAAACATAAGAAAACCAAATTTTCAGTTAATTACTAACGACCGTTGGTAAAAAGGACTAACGATGCAAGCTTATGAGGGTGATAATGGTGATATTGTTCACAATTTGAAAGTTTGGATGGTAATAATGAGCTTTTACATACCATATTGGTAACATGTGAAAATTTTGGAAAGTATGTTGGTAATTTATGGCTTTAAGCCATTTTGTTTTCAACGTTATTGTTGTAGCTGATGTTGGAACCGGGAGCAGTACTTCTTCCATTCCTGTTGTCAATGCAGGTCCATTATTTTATGTCTGCATATGTGTCAAAACCTTTAGCTCCCATTTTAGACAAATTTATATGGATGAAAATGGGTAGTACCAATTGGAGAAAAAATATCTGTGTGGAATGAACATCACCAGTTCACCACCACATCTCAAAAAAGTCATTTTCATTTAACCATATGTCGTGTTTTTGCAAATTTTATCTCTAATTAACCTCAAAGTATTGGGGCTATAAATGTTGCCACCACAACGTTGACTGTGAACTGCAATCAAAATTGAAAGTTACGTTATACGGAGTAGATATCAGCATGTTTTAAACTCTAGGCAGAGTTTATATGGTCAAAATTTATAGTTATATATATCAACAAAGGCATAGATTATATGGTCAGTAAATAGTAAATAAAAAAATATTAATCCCTCCGTCCCATATTAAGTGTCCACAATGAAATTTTTGAATGTCCCAAATTAAGTGTCCACTTGTACCTTTCAACCAATAAGATGAGACTTTAGTGGGTAAAAATAATATTTGATTGGTGAAAAATTTAGTTAGTGGAATCTCCTAAAACTTTGTGCATTATTAAAGTGGACACTTAATATGGGACGGAGGGAGTATCTTTGAGTTCAAAGTTTAATACATCATTTGAATGTTGATGCTTGAACTCATAATAAGTTGATTATTTAAAAAAGTTCGTATGATGCCACGAACTCATAATAAGTTGATTATTTTAAAAAGTTTCAAAGCTCATAATTTTTGTTGTATCTCTTGCATAATTTAAAAATATTGGATTTTATGTTTTCTTATTAAAGATTATCTGTTTAATACGAATTTCAATATTCTTTGCTTTTTTTCCAGCAGAGGCGGTTGCTTCCGATACATACAACAGTTTTCAACCTCCCTATGCAAGTCCACCTGCTGATTGTCCATCCGGTTCTTTCGCCTCTGGTGTGCAGCTTGACCCGTCTATTGTCAGACCGGAGGCCGTAGTAAGACCGTATAATGGTGGTTTGCCATCTACATGCCCGTCATCATCTTCGACTGCTGCTCAATGTATTTGCGATCCTTTGTTACCATGTGTTTTTCGATTCTCATTTTTCGTGTTTATCAACTTACTCAAGTTGCTTATGTGGTTGTCTCATCGTTTTTCTTTATTGTAGCTCGGCGTACTACATCACGGAGAAGACAAACACGTGCGCCTATAGGTCTACCGGTTCCCGTACAGGGCCACAGGGGTACGGTTGTTCCTGTTATTTTAGTAGGATCTGTTTCGGTTCATGGTTACCTGTTGTCATATGGGTACCCTCTGACGCTTAATTTTATTTTCTTTTGCAGGGGCGCCGGCTGAGTATGTGTCTTTAGGGCTATGTAACAGAGTTAACAATTTGACAGCTTTCGTATTGTTAACAGGTGGTTATTAGGAAAGTAGCTTACTGAAGATGCTGCTGAGGACAACTGACTTTGATTATAAGATTATGGTACGCGGGTATTTTGTATGTTACATTTTTTTTTCAATTTTATTGTTATTTTATTTTTCGGCTGCCTTGAACTTAATTTAAGAGGTGTTTGGGATTGCTTATTCTTATTGGTTATGCTTACAAATAAGCCCTTTTAAACTGCATTGGAAATAATGCTTGCGTTTGCTTATTTGATGTTATATCATTTATGCAGTACGTTTATGGTGGCCGCGAAATAGCCTTCCATTCTTTTTGTCGTCATCCTTCCGCATTGGCGGCAAGTGGAGTGCCACAATCCCATTCATCATTTTTGATTTACAACCATACAGGTATACCCTTCTCGCTTTTTTAGTCGTGACCATTAGCAGATAGGTGGACCTTCTATTTTAAGGTTTACTTATATGATGCTTTTCACGTACATGTCAATTACTATCCAACTTATGGACATGTAATGTTTTAAAGTCTTCGTGATAAACAAATTGATAAAGAGGTACATAGTTGCAGGAAAAATGACACTATACATATATGAAACTATGTCCTTTCATGTGGTTTAATAAAATTAAATAATATATATATATATATATATATATATATATATATATATATATATATATATATATATATATATATATATATATATATATATATATATATATATA
>LBNU01012971.1:37263-52611 GCA_014162995.1 Artemisia annua | reverse complement strand
TAAGCCCATCTACCCAAACTAAAATCCATTAATAAACCAAATCCCAAACTAAAATCCATTACTTATTTACTTAGCCCATTAAAAAAAAAAAAAAAAAAACCGGAACAAACTTACAAACCCTCCCCCAATCGACCCTCATCTCCTCCCACAGTCCCACCTTCCTGCCTCCTGGCTCCTCACTCCTGCAGTCTCGCCGGCCACCACTGACCACCGCCGACGGCCGACCACCACCTCAGCGGCCCTTCTGGTCAGGTTTGTTGTCTTTAAATCTATTATCTACTTGTCTTTTATTTAGGGATTTAGTAGAAATTAGGGATTTAGTAGAATTGTAGAAATTAGGGATTTAGTAGAAATTAGGAATTTAGTAGAAATTAGGACAAATTTATAGATTGTGTATGTGACAACTGGTAAATTTGAGAACCTGATTTGAACTACGATTTATAATTTAAAACGAATCGTTAATTTTATTGAAACGGTTTTCAAAGATTATGAGAATTGTTGATTCATTTTGTGGAATATTTGTCGCTAGACCATTTATATGGCGTTAAGTTAGGCACTACTTCGACTCTGGCACTAGGAACCTAATAATACGTAATATATAAAGTTTTGTTACGCAAAATAAATAGAGACGTAATTATCATTACGTTTGGTGGAAAATCTATTTGGAGATGATGACGTATTTGTAATCGAGTGTTAAGAACGTTTGAGATTTAAAAATGAACTCGGAAAGTAAAAGTCGGGATTTAATAAGAAACGGTTACGTTTTATTTTATAGACATGTTTATTATCAAATTTCATGAAAAAGCGTATTTGAAGTGATCGGTGGTGATTAAAACTTATATTGACAACGTTTAATATTTTTCGCGAGTTAATATATATGTTACGGGAGGGTCTATACATATTACACCGAGAGTCCTTGTTTTAACACCTATTTTGAAAATATATAAAAATGAGGGGCATGTTTGCAAATTTCGGGTATATTACCCTAACCCTAACCTAAAATCCGGGTTGACCGGTTGAAACGGTTCCGACCAACAGAATTGGTCAAGAAAACCCGGGTTTTTTTAAAACGGGTTAACCATTAGCCCCACCGGGTTTAAGTGACCCGGTCAACCCGGTTCTCGAAACCCGGCCGGGTTTGTTTTTTTTTTCTTCCATTTTTTTAGAAAACCGGGTTGCCCCGGGTCGTCGAACCGGTCGAACCGGGTTGACCCAGTGGTCAAACCGGTTGACCCAGTTGAAAAAAATAATTTTTTTAATAGAAAACCGGATTGACCCGACGGTCTAATCGATTGAACCGATAACCCGATGACTCGATCGAATCGATTAAAAACACTTGCTTAAAATGACAGTTTTTATTTTAGAGTATTATCCTAGTTGTAGCCCCTCCAAATAAGTGAATTGATCCCGTGATTTTGAACTTAAATAATTACTCCCTCTATCCCAAAATTATTGTCCACTTTGAATTTTCAAAGTCAAAGTGGTTCAACTTTGACCATAAATATATTTTTTTTATTACATAACACTTGATGAAAAATTATATTATTGAAAAGTACACTTAAAACACAATCCATTTATATATTTTGCATCAAATATTATATAACACCCATAAAAATATTTAAGGTCAAAGTTAAAGAAGAAATACTAAAAAATTCAACACCGGACAATAAATTTGGGACGGAGGGAGTATATAACTGTATATGCTTTGCACAATCCTTTGTTGTTCTTCTCATTTCTTTGTGACCAAGCACAAGTGTTGCAAGCAGAGGCGTAGCTATGTAGGGGCCGGGGGTGGGGGCGCCCGACCCCCCGAAATTTTTTTTGCGATGTAGGGGTATATAGTTTTCGTGTAGAAAAATTTCGGTATATTCGGTTTCGACCCCCCATTTAATTGTGAAATTTTTTGTATACATTAAGCAATAAAATTTTGATCCATTACATTTTACATAAGTCTATCTACCCAAACTAAAATCCATTAATAAACCAAATTCCAAACTAAAATCCATTACTTATTTACTTAGTCCATTTGAACAGAAGCGTATTCAAGTGTTTAGGGTTTGTGTTGATCGTCTTCATGCAGATGTGTTATGATCTCTATTTATAATAGAGAATACTCAAACCCTAGCCCATGGAATTATGTATATTTAACGGCCCATTAAATATATCATAATACTTTCCATAATAGTAGGAATCAGTGGTTATCAGTGAAAACAATAACACTAGCAGTGGGAACTGCTAACACTAGCAGTGGGAACTGCTAACACTAGCAGTGGGAACTACTAACACTAGCAGTGGGATCAGCAGCAGAGTCAGCAGCAGAGTCTAGCAGCAGAGTTAGCAGTAGAGTCTACTAGCAGCAGATTCAGCAGAATCCACTAGTACAACCACAATTGAGTCAGGGTGTTCATGGACCAAATGGGTGTACACTCCGTACCTCCAAACCCATTACCAGGTGTGAACTCATCCTTCAAGTGCACTAAATTTTCCAACATCCAATCTAACATAGTTAATCAATTTGGGATAAAAGCACGATGGAAAAATGATGTTACTTACTAGTATCAAATAACAAAGAAAAATGTACAATATAATTCCTTAAAAAGTATACACGGTAATTTGTTTTATTGTTTAAAAACTCAATACAAAGCATATGATTTAAAGAGAGACATATATAAAGAAGAATTATGGGTCCAAAGACCTTGGGAGTATAACAATCTTTGATAGGGATTACCTTCTTTACTTTTTTCTTGTATGTGACATCGTTTTATGGTTAAAAAGACGTGCTTGTCTCGTTTCAAATTGAAATCTTTATTTTACTCCACAAGCTTTGGAATGGACCACCAATATAAAAAAAAGTTGTTCAACCAAATGTTAGTNATAGTCCGATTCAACATAAATGTATATATATGTATGACAATTACATTAATAAATTATGTAAACTAAATCATGTAGTGTCCAATCTAACATAGTTAATCAATTTGGGATAAAAGCACGATGGAAAAATGATGTTACTTACTAGTATCAAATAACAAAGAAAAATGTACAATATAATTCCTTAAAAAGTATACACGGTAATTTGTTTTATTGTTTAAAAACTCAATACAAAGCATATGATTTAAAGAGAGACATATATAAAGAAGAATTATGGGTCCAAAGACCTTGGGACTAGTATAACAATCTTTGATAGGGATTACCTTCTTTACTTTTTTCTTGTATGTGACATCGTTTTATGGTTAAAAAGACGTGCTTGTCTCGTTTCAAATTGAAATCTTTATTTTACTCCACAAGCTTTGGAATGGACCACCAATATAAAAAAAAGTTGTTCAACCAAATGTTAGTTTAACTTCTCTTTTTCATGATATATCTTATTGCAAAAAGGAATTAGATGTCCCTAATACTTCAATATGCATGCATTTTAATTCGAGTTGAATATATTTAGTTATCTAAAGTGTTTTAATCTAATGAATTTAACATGTGGAAAAATTGTTAAGTGTCGTCAGAACAAGGTTTAAAACATTACAGAACGAAGAATCATCAAAGTTCTAGTTTAGTTGTAAAAAGATCGTCGATCATTACAATTCTACAATAATTAGCTCTTGATCAAGACTAGTGACTTCATGAAAAATATATTAAGAAATAGTTGTAAATTGTGTCTATCCAAATTTATAAAATGCACGCACTTCTTTTGGGGGGGCATGGTGGTTGGAAGCTCCAGCTGTTGGTCAAGCAAAATGTTATTAAAATCAATGTTTTGAAATCCGGGTTGACCGGTTGAAACGGTTCCGACCAACAGAATTGGTCAAGAAAACCCGGGTTTTTTTAAAACGGGTTAACCATTAGCCCCACCGGGTTTAAGTGACCCGGTCAACCCGGTTCTCGAAACCCGGCCGGGTTTGTTTTTTTTTCTTCTATTTTTTTAGAAAACCGGGTTGCCGCGGGTCGTCGAACCGGTCGAACCGGGTTGACCCAGTGGTCAAACCGGTTGATCCAGTTGAAAAAAATAATTTTTTTAATAGAAAACCGGATTGACCCGACGGTCTAATCGATTGAACCGATAACCCGATGACTCGATCGAATCGATTAAAAACACTTGCTTAAAATGACAGTTTTTATTTTAGAGTATTATCCTAGTTGTAGCCCCTCCAAATAAGTGAATTGATCCCTTGATTTTGAACTTAAATAATTATATAAGTGTATATGCTTTGCACAATCCTTTGTTGTTCTTCTCATTTCTTTGTGACCAAGCACAAGTGTTGCATGCAGAGGCGTAGCTATGTAGGGGCCGGGGTGGGGGCGCCCGACCCTCCGAAATTTTTTTTGCGATGTAGGGGTATATAGTTTTCGTGTAGAAAAATTTCGGTATATTCGGTTTCGACCCCCCATTTTAATTGTGAAATTTTTTGTATACATTAAGCAATAAAATTTTGATCCATTACATTTTACATAAGCCCATCTACCCAAACTAAAATCCATTAATAAACCAAATCCCAAACTAAAATCCATTACTTATTTACTTAGCCCATTAAAAAAAAGAAAAAAAGAAAAAAGAAACCGGAACAAACTTACAAACCCTCCCCCAATCGACCCTCATCTCCTCCCACAGTCCCACCTTCCTGCCTCCTGGCTCCTCACTCCTGCAGTCTCGCCGGCCACCACTGACCACCGCCGACGGCCGACCACCACCTCAGCGGCCCTTCTGGTCAGGTTTGTTGTCTTTAAATCTATTATCTACTTGTCTTTTATTTAGGGATTTAGTAGAAATTAGGGATTTAGTAGAATTGTAGAAATTAGGGATTTAGTAGAAATTAGGACAGATTTATAGATTGTGTACCACTAATATAAGTTTTTTGCAATTTATGTAGGTGTAGGACAGATTTATAGATTGTGACTATGGTGAAGAATAAAACCATAACTTCATTTTTTAAAAGAAAGAATGAAGAACAACAAGTAGAAGGAATTGATGATGAAATTCAAGAGAGTAAACGTCAAAAAGGTTCAACAAGCGAACCGGTTATTGGTCCAGATACTTGCAATCGAACCATATACCAACCGTTTGTCTCCTTTTTAATGTTTAGTTGTCTTAGACAAATGTTTAGTTTTTTAGTGATTGAATTTTTTTTTTATAATAATAGTATTTAATTTTTGACTCGACCCGAATCGCATCACCGACCCGAACATATTACCCGAAAAATAGCGTTAGGAAAAAAAAAATTAAATCCCGACCCCCTACTCAAAATTTTCTAGCTTCGCCACTGGTTGCATGAGTAATAAAGATGCGAAAGCAAATTTGCTGAACCTGATTGTACGATGATATTGGTATGCTTATCTTGGTGTAAGTACTATGATATATGGATTTATGGTTATGCCCCGCTGCAACGCGCGGGCTCTATACTCTTCGTTAAATAGTATCAAAATAAAATATAATTAAGCTTTACTACATAAAGGTAATGATTATGTTTTAAGGATTTTTAAATTTCACGTGAATTTGAAAAATCATTGATGGAGTTTAAGCATTTTATTAAAATGGTTTTGTATATAATGTGTAATAAGTCAAAAATGAAATTCATAGAAATCTAAAACAAAGAATCAAATGTAACAAAATATCTTAATTAGCTAAGATAACTTTAAATAAATATCAGACTCAACTTGGCTTCGACGCAACACATCAAAAATACCAAATATAATTTAGAACAAATATCAGACTTAATTTGGCTCCGTCGCAACGCGCTTCTCGTTAATATCACAATACAATCTACACTTTTAAAAAAGACATATAATATAAAGTTTTAAATCATAAACAAATATATCAAAATGAAAATACCTTGTAATATTATAATGGAAATTAGAAGTTCCCGTATGTGGTATGGAGTTATGGACTATCAATTAATCAAAGTGTAAATGGGCTTGGGTATATGCCAACATTAAAAGAAAACTTTTTTGGGCCTATGCTTAACACAAACAAGTAAACAACCCTTCCAAAGACCAAAGCCTAGCGACTGAGAAACAAAAACCTAAGTTACAGACTTACAGTTACAGGTGACAGTTCCTTTACTTTTTTCTGATTAACGTTTTTGATCATTTAAAGAATTCAGTGGGTATGCACTCTTCATGGATATATATATGTTTCATTTTATTTTCTTAGAGTAAATTACACCGTTCGTTCTTGTGGTTTGCGTTGACTGGCGTCGTTAGTCCCTTTACCAAAAAAACTGCACCGTTCGTCCTTAACAGGCAAACGTTTGGCGTCGTTAGTCCCTCCCCCACTAACGGTTGTTAAGTGTTGTTACACCTGAAGTCCCATGAGGGTATACTAGTCATTTCACAAACCAAAAGGACGAACGGTGCAAATGTTTTTTAATACGTTCGTAAGTTACGTTTTTTAATATGTTTTCGTCTGTTTTTTTACGTTTTTGTTCGTTTTTTTCGTTTTCGTCTCTTTTTTTTACGTTTTCCTCCGTTTTTTAATATTTTTATCCGGTTTTTTTCGTTTTCGTCTGTTTTTTTTACGTTTTCGTCTATTTTTTACGTTTACGTCCGTTTTTTTACGTTTTTGTCCGTTGTTCTAACGTTTTCATACGCTTTCGTCCATTTTTTTACGTTGTTATCCATGCTTAACCGTTTTTTTCGGTTTCGTCTGTATTTTTACGTTTTCCTCCGTTTTTTTTACGTTTTCATTCGTTTTTTTCGTTTTCGTCTGTATTTTTACATTTTCCTCCGTTTTTTACGTTTTCATCCGTTTTTTTTCGTTTTCGTCTGTTTTTTTACGTTTTCCTCTGTGTTTTTACGTTTTCATCCGTTTTTTTCGTTTTCGTCTGTTTTTTTCCGTTTTCCTCTGTTTTTTTTCGTTTTCGTTTTTTTAACTTTTTTGTCCGTTTTTTCGTTTTCGTCTGATTTTGTACGTTTTCGTTCGTTTTTTTACATTTTCATCCGTTTTTTTTGTTTGTCTTTTTTTTACGTTTTCGCCAATTCTTTTACGTTTTTTTCTTTTGTTCTAACGTTTTCATACGGTTAATGAACGAAAACGTATGAAAACGTTATTACAAAAGACAAAAACGTAAAATAATGGGCGAAAACGTAAAAAAACGAACGAAAACGTAGAAAAAAGACAAAAACAAAAAAATGAATGATAATGTAAAAAAACGAACGAAAACGTAAAAAACAAACGAAAACGAAAAAAAACAAACGAAAACGAAAAAAAACAAACGAAATCGAAAAAAACGGACAAAAACGTAAAAAAACAGACGAAAACGAAAAAAACGGATGAAAACGTAAAAAAACGGAGAAAAACGTAAAAAAAAACAGACTAAAACGAAAAATACAGAGGAAAATGTAAAAATACAGACGAAAAAGAAAAAAAACGGATGAAAACCTAAAAAAACGAAGGAAAACGTAAAAATACAGACGAAACCGAAAAAAAACGGTTAAGAATGGATAAAAACGTAAAAAAATGGACGAAAGCGTATGAAAACGTTAGAACAACGGACAAAAACGTAAAAAAAAAGGAAAATGAAAAAAAGAAAGAAAACGTAAAAAAACGGACGTAAACGTAAAAAAACAGACGAAAACGAAAAAAAAGACGAAAACGTAAAAGACTAGACGAAAACGAAAAAAATGGATGAAAACGTAAAAAAACGGAGGAAAATGTAAAAAAAAAAAGAGATGAAAACGAAAAAAAACGGACAAAAACGAAAAAAAACAGACAAAAACGTATTAAAACGGAACTTACGAGCGTATTAAAAAAAATTGCACTGTTCGTCCTTTTGCACCGTTCGTCCTTTTGGTTTGCGAAATGACTATTATACCCTCATGGGACTTCGGGTGTAACAACACTTAACAAGCGTTAGTGGGGGAGGGACTAACGACGCCAAACGTTTGCCCGTTAAGGACGAACGGTGCAGTTTTTTTGGTCAAGGGACTAACGACGTCAGTCAACGCAAACCACAAGGACGAACGGTGTAATTTACTCTTTTTTATTTAACTTTTTTTTAAAGTATATATTTTTCTATAAAGTTGTTGTTTAGTAAAGATGTCACGAGCAACAACAGTATGTGCTCCACTTCGTGCCCTAACTTTCGATAATCTAAACATAAAGTCAACTATGGGCTTATGTTATAAACATTTTTTTTTTATTTTATTTTTTTTTTATTATTTTTTTTTTGCACTTGTCATAACAAACTTCACAAGTTTCAAAATAAGCGAAAAAAAAAGTGAGCCCATAAATAAGTTAAGCAAACACCCCCTAAGGATAATGCATGCACGGGCGGGGTATTTGATAAGTTACAATTAGACCATTTATGTTTCCGAACAGGCATTTTTGCATGCCTGCTGTTACGCAAAGCTTGCATGGTGTGGTGATAAAAGGCGGTTTTGAAATTTGGGCGGCTGAGTGTGATACATGAAAGAGTTGGGGTAGCTTATACATACATGTTCCGAATAAACTTAAACAGAATAGGTAAAGTTAATGTATACATAGGCTAGTTAAGTATTCAATAAGTTCTGCTTAAATATTACTGTAAAACACACACCGGCTAGGTTTCTTTTTTTATGTTAGTTTGTGCCCATCTTTGACCTAAAAGTTGCATGATGATCAAAATCCCTTAATGAAAAAGATTTGCATGTCGATTTAGCTTCTTAAGTTTAGTTTTATAAAGATTTAACATGTATTTCTGATTTATAAAGTCATGGGTTTTATTTTGCAAAGAATTTGCGTAGACTAGCAGAAAAAGTGACACCTGAGATGCTGTTTAAGTTTTCATTAAGTGCGCGTTTAAGTTTTCACTTCATTTTTATAGTAGCATTTGAGAAATAAACAAATTTTTTTACACTGTCGAAATTTACACATGGTATTCACGTGCATACCTTGTGTTGAAGGTAGATCGGCACACACACACAAATATATACAGTTACAATTTATGGGGTGTTTGTTTGAGCTTCTTTTGTTGGCGTATGGGCTTATTTAACTTTTGAAGGCTCATATGCTTAAAATTTTGGGCTTACGAGCTTATGAACTTCAATAAGCTCATCATAAGCACACATTGATAAGCTCATAAGCTCAAAATTTGGAGCTTATGAGCTTATTAGAAGTTCAATAAGCACATAAACCAGCCAAATAAGCTTAAACAAGCAACCCCTTAATTTGTTTCTTTATTGGAACCATAGTCAAACTTAAGCTAGATTTTATAATTTAAAGTTTATTTATTTATTATTATTATTTTTTTTTTATCAAATTAGCTTCTACTGTACTTTTAGGGATAATTCCATATTTACCCAATTTAAATATGAAAATGTCATATATACCCAAAATACAAGTTTTGAATGCATGATGTACAATGCATTTAAAGCATGTTTTGGGTAAATATGGCATTATGATATTTAAGTTGGGTAAATATGGAATTGACCCGTACTTTTATTTGGTTTTGTTATTGTGTTTTAGGCTGTGTTATAAAACTGTTCTATATATTCGATTTGTGAAGAAAAACGTTTGCCGCCTTTCCACTGCAACGAATCTCTGCAACAAAGTCGTAGCGATTCGTGCTTATCGGATACCGAGCTAGAATATGCATTTGTATTTATCTACTTTAAATAACATTATGTTAAGTTGACATTTAGGTCATTTAGGATATCTTTAGCTAAACGCAACTAACTATAACCTCCTAACTGACTAACCTATTGCGGAAGTCTAAGAAGATGTTTTCGACTTTTGTGGCTTTTTTGTTTGTGAAATATGCGCCCCGATTGAATTCAAGGTTTCATTGGTTCAAAGTCCATGTAGTTTCCTGATATGCGCAGCGTATGTATTTTATTATTAAGTTAGTAGTTGAGGTAGTGGAGTTATTTGAGATGAATTTACTGTTTTGGATGAAACAGTTGAGTTGTCAATCTTGATTTTGTGAGTCGTCATTTTTAAAAGTAAATTGATCTTTAGTATATAGATGGATCCTTAGATTTACAACAATTATGGATAAGAAATGACGTGGTGCATAAGATGGTCTAATAACTATAGTGGTGAACAAAATTTGGCCATCCTCCTTACGACTATAAAGTCGGTTTTGTGATCTTTAAGTTGATTAGAGGGGAGGGAGTGTTAACGCCGAATTGGCGTTATGGTCTACATGGCAAGAAACCAACGGCGTTGAAAGCGTTGAACGAGTTCCTCATCCCAAACGTTGGTGCAACGTTGTAACGCATGTTATCATACTAACGCCCGTTGTAACATTACGAAACAAAGAAAAAAAACTACAAACACCCCCTTGCAATGTAGCCGTTGGTGCAAAGGTGAAAAAGAAAAAAAAAATTGAAAGTTACCGTTTGTTGCAACGGTAGTATTTTTCAAAATTAAATTTTTTTCAAACCCTTATAAATACAACTATTATACTTATGTTATTCACACACAAAAGACATAAAAAAAAACACCAATGGATTGCAACAAACTCCCTCATACCATCGAACAAATTCAAGAATACGTTAGGAAACAGGCCGAGATAGACGACACGGCTCGACAAGAGGCTATTGTCGAACTTATTAACAAGTTTGAGCACGCAAAGGCACTCAAACAACAACTGAGAACACAATACCACGAGTGCAATCACATTTCTGACGACAGAAAATTTGTGATTAACGATTTTTTGTATGCTGAATTTCGCAAAGATCATGCCGTTGTTGAGAAATTGAGGAGCTGTGTGAGTGAGATACATGCCCAAAAAGCAAACAAGATACGTTTGAAAAAAAACTTGTAAATTGGTATGCTATTTATAGCCGTTTAAAACAATAGGAGCGGGATAAATATTTGAAATTCAAATTCAAATAGGAGCGGGATAATATTTAAAATTCAAATTAAAACATGAGCGGGATAAATATTTAAAATTCAAATTCGAATATGAGCGGGATATATATTTAATAATATAGTGTTTGAATGTTTAATTAATGAAATTGTTGAGGGTGAAATTTGTAAATTTGTAAAAAGTGGTGTTATTTCGTGTTATGATTTCCTGGTGTTTTTTGGTGTTATGTTATTTGGTGCTGAGATGATGTGGCGCTGACGTGACACCAAAACCTTGGTGTTAACATGTTAACACTCCCCATGCTCTTAGTAGCAGTTCAGCTCTTAGCTAGGTTGTAATAAGTTGGTGGTTTTTGGTTCGCATGTCTATTTGCTGATTTGAAAAAAGATTGATTATGGCACTACACGTAAAAAAAAATAATCGATGATATATATACTTGCCTCTAGGTACTTCACTTTATAAGCTGATTGTATATAAGACTCGGGTCTCACTTTATAAGCTGATTGTGTTTTTGCTCTGCGTGTTCTCTTTTCTGTAGAGAGATTGTGGCAATCATCAGATCTGTATCATATGTAAAGGATTTAAAAGTTATCATTACAGGCATGACTAATAGATTGGGTTTGGAATGCCAAACTTGTGGCTT
The DNA here is from genome assembly GCA_014162995.1 of Artemisia annua. Lineage (NCBI taxonomy): Eukaryota > Viridiplantae > Streptophyta > Magnoliopsida > Asterales > Asteraceae > Artemisia > Artemisia annua. Next base: position 41,190 of record LBNU01012971.1, on the reverse strand, counting down.
TGTTAATAGACGAGAAGTCATTTTTAGAGCAATGTGTGCACCTATTAGTACAAATATCTGTAACATTGACTTGTTCATATACACGTGTTCCATATCTTTAAGTTTTTGAGTTTGCCTTGTTTTGTTTTCTTACATATAATGATAGTGTCAATCATCAAAACTACTTTCTATCATAACCCAAGAATTTAAAGTCTTGATTTACTCTGTGTTATGTCTTTATAGGAACCACATCTGAACCTGCATAGATGGCTAATGGATTGGGTTTGATATGCGAAACATGTGGCTTTTTGGAATTTGAATGCTTTGAAGGGTTCTATTACTGCCTGTATTGTGGCGATCAAGCTGATGGAATCATGCACACTGCTGTTAATAATGATGAAATGCTTTTAACCAAAGAGAATGTAGGTGGCTTGGTTCGAAGGCGCGTAGTACCTGCTGTTAAAACTGAACAACTCTCTCAATCCCAACCTAATGGATTGGGTTTGATATGCCAAATATGTGGCTTTTTGGAATTTGAATGCTTTGAAGGGTTCTATTACTGCCGGCATTGTGGCGCTCAAGCTGATGGAATCATGCACACTGCTGTTGATAATGATGAAATGATTTTAACCAAAGAGAATGTAGGTGGCTTGGTTCGAAGGCGCGTAGTTCCTGTTAAAACCAAACAACTCTCTCGATCAATCCTGACCCCCTTCACAATTTTGGGAGACTCTGCAAACCAATGGCGGAACTTAATAGAGGCAAGGGAGGGTGCCGGCCCTCCTAAAGCTTGATAGTTTAAAGATAATCGTCTTTGTTTAGTAGTTGGCCCTTTCTATAAATTAGGAAACAATAGTATCTGACGTTTTCAAAGTAAATCCTTTATATGAATAACCTGTTTGTTTGATATTTTGAGGTTAAGAGATTTTTATTACTCTCACGAATTATAAGTTAGCCTGCTTCTTTATCACGGTTTTTTATTTTTTATTTTTTTTTCTTATAATGATTATGTAATTTCATTTTTCAAATGTATTCTAGTGCTATACTTTGATTGTTTATACTTGATTTTAGTAGCAAAAAGAGAATCAAAAGGAAACATTCTTTCCCAAAAAGAGAATCAAAAGAGTTTCACAAGCTTTTATAGCTAGGTACCAAGTGGACCACATACATCATAAAATATGACAGAGTAAGCCTTAAGACCGGATAATGATAATAAGAAATCCGTATTCAATTAACAATTTAATCGATCTAACCCTTTTTATACTACATCAACCATTAATATTAATCAATATCATGTTTTTAATTAACTATACCTGACAAGAATACATGTTATCGTCATGTGTTTCTAACAAAACAATTAACTGAAAGTGTACGAAGCGGATCTAACGCTTTTTATGGTTGTAACCCATAACACCAAACGAGTTGACTCGTGATATATGCAACTATTGGGATTTAATATTGATATAACCATCAATACTACAAGTACGCAGCGGATATATATAGTTTGACATGTATGAATTAACATTAAAATTAACATGTAATTTTACTAACCTTTAATCAATAGAATTACATTGGTATGCCTGATCTTGAATTCTTGAAACCGTTAGTCAATTAAAATAACCGCCTTTAACGATTGCTCACATTACACGTCACCGAGATACGTTAGGATGCTAGCAATGTTTTAAAAACCGGGTTTTTAATCGACCTGGTCGAGTCACCGGGCACCGGTTCAACCGGTTCGACCGCCGGGTCAACCTGGTTTTCCATTTGATTTTTAAAATCTTTTTTCGACCGGGTCAACCCGGTTTTTATTAAAAAAAATTGAAAAAAAAACCAAACCCGACCGGGTTTCAAGACCCGGGTTAACCCAGGTTACTCAAAACCCGGCGGGTCTAACCGGTTAACCCGGTTTTAGAAACCCGGGGTTTTGACCCGTTTTTGTGGCCGGGCACCGGTCCGACCGGTTGAACCGGCTGGGTCGACCCGGGGTTAAAAACATTGGATGCTAGTGTCAATCTTCAAAACTACTTTCTATCATAACCCAATAATTTAGGGCCCGTTTGGTTTCTTGGAGGTTTAGGATTCGGATTCGGATTTGGATTTGGATTTGGTTTAAGATTTAGATTTGGAGAGAGAAAAAAATATAATATGAAATTAAAAAATAATATTTTATAAGTTAGTTAATAAAATATTATAAAAAATTAATGATAGTGATAATTTTTTATTAATTTATTGAAAATGTTGTGAGAGAGTAAATAAAAGTGGGACCCATCTTTGGTAGGGAATGGCCAAAAGACACCACATTAGTGTGGAATCATTTTTTGTTACCATGACCCACATAAGTCTATTCCTATTTTGTACCAAACAATAGTTATTGGGTTTGAAAGGATTCCTTGAATCCAAAAGTACCCAACCAAACAGGCCCTTAAACTCCGTGTTATGTCGATCTTTATAGGAACCACATCTGTACCTGCCTGCATACATGACTAATGGATTGGGTTTGCAATGCCAAACATGCACACACGGCCTTAGGGAGTTGGATTGCTTTGAAGGCATATATTACTTTCGGTGTTGTGGTGCTATAGCTCAAACTGCTGTTGATAATGATGGAAATATTTTTACCAAAGGTGGCTTGTTTCAAAGGCACGTACCTGCTGTTAAAACCGAATCTAGAACATTGTCTTATGAAGATTATTACTCAGAAATTAGGATGAGATATGTGATGGGAGTACAGATAATGCTTCAACTACAGCTCAAGGTTTTGGTTGATAACGTCAATGTGTCCCCCCTTAATTCTTGACCTGGTGGAGCCCATTTGGTCCAAATTTGTGGCATCAAAGGAGGTATTCACTGATGACTGGGCCGCTCAGGTGATTAATATAATGAATTAGAATCTCAGTTACAAAGGTACTAGTATTTATATACTTTAGTTGTATCTCAGGAAAAACAAATACTCCGTACTATTGGAGTACTATATTGTGCACCCTGCATATATTCCCGGAAATGTCATGCTTGATAAGTATTTTACTCTATATTTTTGTAATTATGTATGCTGTTTTCTCTAGTGTTAAGGAAAAAAGGCTTGTTGCAAAAACAAATGTATGCAATCGGAAAATGATAATTTTCTATTGACTTTTCTCTTGGGTTTTACCTTAGGTAGGGGTATGGTCTGTCTACATCCTACCTCCCCCATACTCCCACTCTGACGGGATTGCGTATTGTTTTTGTTGCTGTTATACTACTTTTCAGATAATTTTGACACTCTTGTTCAGGGGAAATTGAAGGTGTTCGGCCTAAGGCTAAACATAAAGCTGAACTTCATAACTTTCTTGGTAAATGATGTGTAATGATATGGTACCATTCTCTTAGGAAGACAATACCTTTATGGTACTCATTAATAATATCTTTCTTGGTGTCATTTGACAAGGGAGCCAATCTTGTCAACAGATATAATCAAATCAAGTGGACACTTGAAGGAAAGCTTCCTATTTTGCTGCTTTTGTTGAAATCGAGGAACAAATTGGACCCCCTACTAATGCATGTCCACTAAGTTCAAGCCATATGTTTAGACCCAGACATGCTATTACAGTACAGAAGATGGAATCATTAGCAGCTTCTCTTGCTAATTCTATACGATTGGAATTACCTCCAGTCAACTTTTATGCAATTGCCTCCCGTTATCTAAGACAATTATCTCTTCCGGTTGAGACTATTCTCCCTCATGCTTGCCGTATATACGAGTGGTCTATGCCATCCGAGCTACGGTTGTCAGCTAACGAGTTTGTTAATACAAATATCGCTTAAAAACGTTATTTATATTTTACGATCTTTGCTAAGTTTTGTTAATAACAAAGTGTAAACTTTAGTTTTAAGTAAAACATGATTTTAGTTTAAAGTCTTGCATAACTAGATTTTTGCTACATTTACATTTCATATAAAACACAACAT
>LBNU01012971.1:0-21558 GCA_014162995.1 Artemisia annua | reverse complement strand
AAGATAGAATCAAACAACACATAGACATATTGAATGATTAATTGATAACTTATCTTCAATGTAACATGGAAGATCTCAAGGTGAAAAACCTTGAAAAAGCTGCTAAAATTCGTATTAGGGTTCCTCTCTAAAAAGTTCCACACTAATGAATGAAAATTCTGAAAATATATATAGATATACAGATCTGACGGCGTCACTCTTTGGGTTGTGACGTCGTCACCTCGACGTGCTAGGGTTTCCTGACGGCCTCTTGACGCCGTCCCCCTTTAAGTCCCAAAATTCCATTCTGGATTATCAAGGACAATCTTCATATCCACCTCCGTTTGTCTAGCTTGACGGCGTCACCTCCTAAAGCTTGACGCTGTCATGGGTACTATTCCAGCAGATTCGGAGACTTTGTCGTTTTCTTCACTTTTATGCTCCAAAAACGTCCAAAATGCTTCCTTTTCCAGATATCTTCTCCAAAGTACCTAAACTGACAAAAGAACGATTTAGAGCAATATTTGATCAAATAATTACGATTTAGGGCTTAAATGACCCCCCAAAAGCGGTACACTTTTCGCCTCATCAGAACTCAACATGCAGATTTTCTTCAACCTTTTGGGTCCTTAAGTTGAATACCCTAAAAGCTTTACTAACCATAGAATACCCAACAAAATACCCTTCATCTGCTTTCTCATCAAATTTACCCAGATGATCTATGGTTTTGAGAATAGTGACATGACATCCAAATGGTCTCATGAAGTCTAGAATAGGTGGTCTACCTCTAAATAACTCATAAGGTGTCTTGTTCTTTGTTTTCACTACTAAAACCCTGTTTTGCACATAACAAGCAGTGTTAACTGCTTCAGCCCAAAATGTCATTGGCAATTTTGAATCTGCCAACATGGTTCTAGCAGCCTCTATTAATGTCCTATTTCTCCTCTGAGCTACACCATTTTATTGAGGAGTTCTAGCTACACTAAATTCTCTTTTGATACCTTTATCTCTGCAAAAATCATCCATAACTCTATTCTTAAATTCTGTCCCATTGTTACACCTAATGATTTTAACTTTCATATCATTTTGGTTTTCTACTTCAGTTATAAAGGTTTTAAGGATGCCAGTTGTCTCATCCTTAGTTATAAGAAAGAAAACCCATGTGAACCTACTAAAATCATCAGTCACAACAAGACAAATCTACTAATTCGTTCCACTTATGGGTCATGGTTAGGAAGCTTTCCTCAAAATTCATCCAAAGGGTCTTACTAAAAGGAATTGATCCTGATAATGACCGTCTAATAGAAATTACACATGCATAGAATTCATTAAGCCCATCTAACTTTACCCCCAACCCCTCTTGAATATCACTAAGAGCACACAAAAATTCATTGGAATGATAGGAAGCAAATCTATTAGTGAAATATAGTTGTTCCTCTATTGTCAATGATTTAAATGGAGTTTCATCCGCCATAGTGACAAATGAAAATGGTTTTACAAACAAAGGGCACAAAGAAAAAGATACACTACAAGAAAGCTAGTAAAAATAAAATAAAAATCTCACTAGATAGGAATCTAATGAGTAGACCTAATAAAAATAAATTTCAACCTAAGCAATAACTATTCCCCGGGCTGCGGCGCCAATAACTTGATGTACGCGGGATTGCGACCACGCAACAGGTTTTACCTCTCAAGGGATCTCAAGAGGCTTACAATCCCACCAGGCAGTGTACCTGACCGATGTAGTATAGTGTAGTGGTAAGTACGGGGGATTGATCGTTCTCCACAGGGAATAGTGTTCGTTAGGTATGAAAAACTACTTTAATAGGTCTAAGGGTGAGGGATGATTATTTTTGTATTTTTATATTTTTTTGAGAAGTAAAAATCTCGGTTTTGAGGAGTGGGCGGAATTAGCTTGCTAGTCAACAATAACCAAAAACTATATTGCAAATAAAATAAATAACAGAAAATAAAAGGTTGTGAAAACTTAATATGGAGACAAACGTGTTTACTTAGATTTCCTTTACTCCCTAACTAATTTTACCTTTATTTTTTTCTTTAACGGTTAATTAGTGTGTTATTAATTGCCGTGGATGACGGGTGTATTCCTTAATTTACCATTCGTGGGGTGGCGATACGTACTTCCCGCAACTCTATAGCTCCATACTTCACTCCGTATGTGAGCCTGCTAGAAGCTCCAACATGGAGATCATTAGGAATCGCTCATGCATTAAATAACCATAAAATAACTAGTACCATTGGTTTATGTTCTAAGACGTTTCAAGCACATTACCATATAGGAGGTTGGCCAGTTTTCTTAAGCCTAACATCGATAAACAATCACAATACAAGTAATAACAACCAACAACAATAACTCAATAGTTAGGTTTCATTAGTCTAAGCACAACACAAAATACAATCTGCCTGCATGTTAATTGAAAAGACAAGCATAAGATATAATTAACCACCACATAACATATTGATTAATTTGAATGTAGGCTTATTCAATTGAACATGGAAGATCAAGGGAAAAAAACCCTTGAAAAAGGCTGTCAAATCGTCTAGGTTTTGTTTCCAAAAGTTGCACACGAAATCAATGATCAAAATTAAATGATCAAAGAAGATAAGTAATGATACAAGCCTTCTAATATACTGGGAAAAACACCTACCTAAACCCTAGAATCGGACTTAGGGTTTGGGGCTTACAAATAATGAAGTTATAATGTTCTATTTATAGGCAATTTTACTGTCGGCAAAGGGTGACGGCGTCATCTCTAACAAGTGATGGCATCAGCCCGCCGTTTTAACCAAATCGAAGATTTTTTCGTCCTCTTCGCGTGGGCTTTTGAACCACCCAAATCCGAGTTCGTATGAAGATTTTATGGCCAAGACAGTAACAGCTACTCCGCGCGCAAGTTGTGATTGTCTTGTTTAACTTGTGACGGTTCCACTTTGGTTTCTTCTCGTGCAAGCCTTCTTTCTGACGTCGTCACTCTATATCATCTGACGTCGTCAGGTTGAATCCTGACGCCGTCACCTTCAAAAGTCTTCTGGGACGTCTCTTGTTAACTTAAGGCCAGACGGCCTACTTCCAAATACACCTGACGCCGTCAGGTGTTATTTTCACATTTTCTTCTTAGGGCGTCACGTATAGTCAGAATCCACTCCTTTGTCTTGGTTGGCTGACGGCGTCACCTTGTAACTCTGACGCCGTCAGGAAGGATTTCCAGCATTCTTTTGAGACTTTGTCGTTTTCTTCACTTTATGCTCCAAAAACGTCCAAAATGGTGTTTTTTCCAGAATTATTCTCAAAAGTACCTAAAATGACAAAAGGAACGATTTAAGGCAATATTTGATCATATTAACTCGAATTAGGGCTTAAATGACCCCCTAAAACGGGTACACTTTTCACCTCATCACAAGTTCACACAAATATCCCCCTACTCGACTCACACACAAGTCGGAAAACAATGACATTATTTACAGAACCTATCACCGTAACACTTGTTACGTTTGTGTGTGGACACCTATAACATCTCGAGACTTCATTGATGTCGACAGTTCTTCTCTTGCACTTGACCGAAGAGGAAATCACTTATAAACATATACCGACATGTTATAGTGATCAAAGACTAAAGGGAAAATAAAAACAGAAAGTTTTGTGTGTGAAAAACCTTATTTTCTGAAGTGTAACAGTTCAGTATTTATAGACGACAGGACAGACCAGACGGTCCTGTAAATAGGCGACGGTCCTTTATCACTAAGGGACCGTCGACCCCTTTAAGGAACCGTCCCGACAAAATGCTCCCATTTTTGTCCTGACGTGGTAAAAACTTATCTGGTGAAGTTTCAGCTATTTTTTGGGGGAAAACTAGTTGTTATAAGTTTGAATTTGAATATATTTTCTTAATAAAACCTTTCTTTAAAAACACAAAAATACTTTTTTGAAAATGTTTTGTCTAACTTAAAAATGTAAGTTTATAAGAAAATAAAAACTTCTTTGATCACCAAACTAATAACGGCATAAAGTTTGTTCGTACCTGAAGTGACGTTGTAGAAGCATCGTAGAAGTAACGAGTTTCCTTGGTTAAAAACTTATTAACCGTAACTTTACGTAACATGTCTTTATATTTTGTGATTATAAAAACATAAGAAGATCGAATAATGTGAATAACATTTTTGACATTATTTGTATTAACAGCTTTCTTCGCTAAATTGCCCAACAAAGACCTCGTATTACCCACAGCTTGAATAGTACCATCAGCAACATCCACACTTCCCACTGCGTCGTTATAAGCATTAGGCAACAAACTCACAGACAAGTTTTGAACACTCCCAGCCTCAACAACAGATGGGGTTGAGACGAAACTTTGAATCTCGATCGCCGCCAACGACTGACCACCCAACCTATCTTTATCCTTAATCTTCTTCCCCCCCTCCCGAATCAAGAAACCCGCTTTTCATCACAAAACCATGCAGAAACACAAACACGAAGAACTAGTATCGTCTGACTCTTCAGAATAATGTAGAAACCCTAAAAAAAATTAGGGTTTATGAAACATAACAGATATGATGTTTACATGCTGGAACCCTTAAAAAGACATAGTAAACGAAGTTATAAATGAATTCCAAACACAATAAAAACTGCAATAAAACACTAGTGATCGACCACAATAGAGAACAATAGAAAATTCATGCACGAGACAAAACAACGATACCAACAAGTGCTTAATGTACTCACCGACCCACTATAATCTTAGATAATAAATTAATCTAAAGAGACATAATGGGGAATGAATGAGAAATAAAAAATTGAATCGATTGTTAGGTAATCGTGATTCTCTTTTTTCGTACGAGGCAATTTCTGGTAGGGGTTTGTGGTTGCTTCAAATCCTATTTTTGTTTTTATTTAGGCATGTTGTTCTTCGGTCTGTAGTTGCGGCTCACAATACTTTGATTAGTCCCTGCTCTAAAAGGTAACTGATCAATTTATAATTCATAACGTTCATAGCCTAAAAAAAACTTAATGGTCCCCAAATCAAGTATGCTAAACAATAGCTAAAGGGCAGAGCTGACAAGCTTGGTGAAATACTTGAAAATGTTTGTCGCTTTTAATGGAAGTCCTTTATAAAGAAGTAACTTAAGTTTAGCCCATTCAGGGAGCTTTTTCTGCTTTTGCTTGAGTGGTACATAATCACAGCTAAACAATTCGGCTGATGCTTGGTTTCTTTCTTATATTTGCAGGACAAGGGCATTGAATTTTCGAGAAGTTTTGAGGTCGGGTTCTTTACTCTTAATTCCAGGAAGATATGTTGTGTCTCCTTGTATGGTAACGGATACTGTATTGCACGAGTTTTTACTCAGTGATTATATGCAGTTTTTTATTTTTATTTTATTTTTATTTTTTGATATTGGAGACTTGGAGTTTAGGCTGGAAAAAACTTCAATTTATTTATTTTGTTGCTTTTGTGAAACAGGTTATTCATCGATTGTGGTCACGTGAAAGGCAAAGATGTCTCGGTGGTAAGAATATACAATAACATCGTTTCACTATTCACTTCCTCTTTAAAAAAAAGNTTTGATATTGGAGACTTGGAGTTTAGGCTGGAAAAAACTTCAATTTATTTATTTTGTTGCTTTTGTGAAACAGGTTATTCATCGATTGTGGTCACGTGAAAGGCAAAGATGTCTCGGTGGTAAGAATATACAATAACATCGTTTCACTATTCACTTCCTCTTTAAAAAAAAGTAACCCGTATCTTGGCGGGGTAGCCATACCACGATTGTGGTTGCAACCATGGCGGGTGCTTGGTATCGGGAACTGTGGTCACAAATATCATTATAAACTGTCATCACAAGCTGTGTGTAGGCCATGATATTGTTCTTTCATAGTTTCTATGGACAGATTCTGTTCATTACAATGTATATGTTAAACTTTTTGTCAGTAGATATTCATATTATTTTGATAAACGCGATGCTCACAACATAATGAACTTAAAACTGATTTTGCTTTACATATTTGAAATCGGTCAGGTGGATTTAGATTTCTTACATGCGTAACGTCTGTAACGTTTTGTTAATTGTGTAGGTGTCGACGTACGAGGTAGCAACATGTCGGCCTGCGTACGTGACCACGCCGATCGTAGGTGATTTGATTGTTGTGCAGATCAATAAAAATAGATGGGGATTAGCGTAATAATTGACAGCGATCAATGGGCTGCCCAAATGCTATGCGCCTCTTGCCGAACATGTGATCCTGGATTCTCCTGCGATAATAGTCCGGTTCTTTGTATTGAGTAGTCACAGTCGGGTAAACAGGTATGTGATCTGCCCATTTTTGGCTTGGTAGTAACATTTTGTTGTAACGGATAATTTTGTGCACATAATTTGATTTTTCTGTATCACGTGTTGGTTTACTAGACTCAATTTCTTACTGACTCTCGAGGGCAACAAAAGGGGAAAATATTGAAAAACAAAGGCGCAACATAGATTTCAAAGTTGGAAGAAAAATAACAAAGTATTCACCAAAGGTCTACAGGTAATTAACTCAAACTATTTTATCGAATTTAATTCTTTAATTTAATAATTTAAGTTCAATGGTTGCAGATAATAAATAGTTATGTAAAACCTGCATATGTACTTGCAAAGAACTGTACTTGATTCAGATATAATCTCTTTATGTTGTTTCAGCAGGAAAAAAGGCGAGAGGAGAGGAAGCAGAAGCACAGTCTGATATACAGCGTCCACAGAAAGCATTACATGCCAAACTGGCTACGGATCTAAGCAACGAAGTAAAATAGCTATCGTACTATGATGCGTTGATGGCAAAAAAAAAATTTCATGTATGCAGTTTGACACTTTTAGTCTGATGGGTTACAAGTATCTTATTTTTTGGATTATTGGTGAACTATTGCTATGGTTAGTGGCCTTTGGTGAGTTGTTGTTCAACATCTGATATGTGTATACTAAACTTCGAGACTGCACATGTTTAGTGAATACATATATATTTTTGTTTCCAATTTCCTCTTGCAATAAGAAAATATGTTGTTGTGAAGATATTCAAAGTGCATAAACAGCGGCCCGTCGCAACGCGGCGGCTCGCAGCCGTCCTCGTTTATTTCAAAACATTATCACATAGATCACTTATAAGAGTGGGGTCTAAACCGTATGCATTTTTTAATTTAATTTTGATTTAGATTTTCTATAATTCAGCTCAAGGAAGAAAAAGTATATCTTGGTTTGGGCCAAATAGCGTGAAATGATCGTTAATGGGAGACGTGATTGGCCTTTGTTCGATTCCAACAGAAAAACCCAACGAAACAAAAGTAGCAATCACTCTTCACTTGAAATCTGTTAGGATTAATATACAAATATTTACTAAATTTTGCAAAAAAAAAAAAAATTCATTGAAATTACTAAACTTTATTTTTGTTCATCAAAATTAATACGTATAAAAACGGACGAAAACATATGCAAACATAAGAAAACGGGCGAAAACGTATGAAAACATAAGAAAACAGACGAAAACGTAAGAAAAACGGTCAAACTAACAGAAATAGTTGTCTATGGACTAATTCCGTGAAGCCCGACTAACGAAAATGACCGTTTTATACTTAAAATCTAACAATTGTCATCGTTTACAAAGTTCAGTAACATATTTAACAAACTCGTAAACATGGGTAACCCGGTTGAACTAAAAAAAACTTTAGTAACTTATTTCAAATTTCTAGAAACTTTAGGGTGTGCCTGGCTAGTAGTGGGGAAAGGGAAAGGGAAAAGGAACCTGGAAGGGGAATGCAAATGAATGGGTGATGGTTGGTATCATATCCCTTAAACCCCCCCCCCCCCCCCCAAATTACCCATTACCAAGTACTCCGTAATCATTATATTACAAACTCTACCCCAAGCATCTTCAACCAAGCACCCCTTTAGTAACTTTTTTTTGTATTAACCCAAACTAATAAGGTGGCATGTACAAATGAGGGTCCGTTTGGTTCAAAGTGGGGAAAGGGAATGGTAAGGGAAAGGGAAAGGGAATGCAAAGGAATGAGTGAGGTGGGTAATCAATCCCTTACCCCCCCCCCCCCCCAATTTTTCTAATAATGGTTGATTACCCACTACGGGGTAATCAATCCCTTTGCACTCCCAATAAACTCCCAGAGCCGTGTCAACAAAAATTAAAAAATATGTATGCTGCCAATAATACAGAAGGAAATACAATTACATGACACTTTAGGAGCACGAATCACTACAATAAAAGCTTGGATTACAAAAGAATGTTTACAAGAAACAGCTAAAAAAGAAGCACAAGTTAAACTTTGTTGTGAAAGACAATCAAACAAAATTGGTAATATGGGTGTTCCAAAAAGAAAACATATAAAAAACGAATAGAAGATATGGAAAAGAAAAATATGGTAATGGGAAAGGGAAAGGGAATCGCAAAGGACATGAGTGAGGTGGGTAAATCAATGCTCTTTTACCCCCCCTCAAAATTTTATTCTATATATGGTTGATTACCCACTAACGGGGTAATCAATCCTTTGCACTCCCCCACCAAACACAAACCAAATGAGTAAGGTGGGCCCCTTTTGAATACCTTAACCCATTCCCCACCTTAACCCCCCCACCAAGCACCCCCTGAGAATGATTTGCACATTTCATTTTTTTTTATTGAAACACTCAATTATATGCATTAAACTGTTATACTTTGTACATACACTGCTTTAACAAGTTGTGCACTTGAATATGCAAATCAAAATATAATGAATCTATATGTTAGAAAGAAAAAATAATAATAATAAATAAAAACATATAAAAATACATAGTGGTTATGTTTGGCAACAAGCATTTGAAAGTGTTTAGAAGCGGCAAGCAATTTGATTGAAAAGCTTGTTTGACAACAAAGCAACAAGAGTTAACATATTGTCGAACCGCTTCCATTTGAAATGCTTGTTGAACAAGCATTATAAAACTTGGTTAAATGACATAGACAAATTAGACCAGCTCATTCGGTAACTTATTTTGTGAGAATGTGAGTAACTCGAGTGAATGGTTTTCAAACATCAAGTAACTTGGATGAACAATGTTACAATACCGCAAAGTTTAGAAACTCAGATGGACAAGTTTAGTAACTCAAGCGAATTTTTTGTCAAAGTTCAACATCTTTGTATTAACCCGAACTTTTTTTCAAGTTCAACATAACTATTAACCAGAAATCTCATATGTTAATACTGAAAAGGTTAGGTAAGCGCAGCAAAATTGCTTCCCAGTGACCCGATATCTTATGGCCTTATGACAGCAGCATAGCATCAGCCCAATTACAAGGTGTATTTGGATTGAGCAAGAGAATGACCCAATATACCGATTTTCTTTTTGTTGCAAAGCCCGAAAGAATTCTAGCCCATAGGAATAATTAAGTTATTGTTGCAAAACCCCGATGTCTTATGGCCTTATCATTTTTTTTACGATTAACTTCATATATATTCGAATTAAAATCTTTGAAAGCATAATGTACAATGCTTTTAAAACATATTTAAGTAATTATGAAATATTTGAGTTTGAAGAGGACGATATGAAATTGCTTTTATTATTTTCAACAAAACAAAATAGCTTTACTGCAAGTTGTTTGGATTAGTAAATTTATAACCTTATTTGCTTTAAGAACCAGATAAGCTCAGGTTTCACCTTATGAGCTAACGAAGTTGAATTCTTATAAGTTATAATCACTAGAATAACTATTAAAAACTAACTTCTTCTATTATTAATTTATTATTATTATCTTTTTGTCAAGTTTAATTGTTTACAATCACAAGATACGTGTTAATGTAAGATTATTAAGTAAGACTTTTATAATCAGCAAAATTCATTCTTGAGCTAACCTTGAACCTACATCACAATTGAATAAGCTTGCATAATCACAATCTATGATCCACGAAAATCTTATGATAGAACAAACTTAGGTAAATTACCCAAAATACCAAAATTTATTTGTACCACCATCAAGAATACACTATTAATCACAAATTATTTGAAATTTGAAATCCCACAAAAACAAAGTCTTGACCAACTTAAAATTAATTAATAACGTGTATAAAACCAAAACCAAAACCAAACTTGGACTTTTATTAACATCCAAATCAAAAATCAAACAACCATCCCTTATTTTCACATCTTCAAATTTCAAAACACAAAAAGAAAAACATTTCAAACTCAAAACAAAATTTAAAAAATTTTAATTTCCCACCTCACCACATAATTACAAAAACAACAATAATCGTGAAATCTAAAATAACAATAAAACCATTTCTTTATAAACAAACACACCAACAAAACAAAACCCTCACACCCAAAAACAATGAAAGCCTCCATCAAATTCAGAGATGAACAAAAACCACTGTTTCGCGCCAAAATACCCTTAAATATAATCGGGTTTCCATTCCAATCAGGAATCATAGCCGGTGAATCAAAAGAATTATCACTTAATCTCACTTCATTTTTCGAAACAGGTCCAACAGTTAAATTCGCATATAGGCCCAACGATTCCGTTAACCCGTTCTCTCTAGTTTTCAAAACCGGTATCGGGCATTTCGGATCTCCGATTAACAGCTCATTCAACATGAGCGCTGAATTTGACTTGATCACAAGTTTTCAAAACCCTAACCCTAGTTTCAAGGTCCATTTTAAGCCGAGGTTGGGTGATTTTAGTGTGAAGAAAACTGTTAAAACAGAGAGGGTGGTGGTTAAGAAGCAAGGTGATGGCGGCGGTGATGAGCACGCGCCGGTGATTGTGGATTTTGAGTCACCGGTGAGTGGTGTGGTGAGGGGGGTTGTTGATGATGTGGAAGTGGCGGCGGTGACGTCTGTGGCGTTGAGGAGAAATGCGAAGGTGAATTTTCGGTGGGGAGTTCGGGTTCCGCCGAGTGAAGATGATACGGCGATTGTTTTGATGAAAAATGATAATAATTCAATGGCTGGGATTTCGTTTGAGAAGTTGCCGTTTTTGTTTTTAAATAAGATCGGGATCGAACATACTGGGAATGGGAATAGTGAGTGTAGGACTGTGAGTAAAACGGGGCGGAAGAGCGTTGATGTGGCGGAGGTTTTTACTGGGGTTAAGAAACAGTTGGATGTTGTGCAGGGTGAAAATGTGGCGTTAAGGAAAGCTTTGGATAATTTGAGAAGTGAATTTTCCGTGGTTAAAAATGGTAGCGGAAAGGGTAAAGAAAGTGAACTTGTGAAAGATGCAATGAAGAATAATGATTTGGGGGTTTCAACTTGAATTTGTCGAAAATCTGATGTTTTGAAGTATTTGGTGGTTTAAAATAAGTTACAAGTCTATAGCGATTCGTGAACATGGCGCCTTGTTAATGTTTGTGTTACAATTGTTTTGAAAATTTTGTGTTATCAGTAAGAAGTTGGACATTTTTGGGTTATTCAGTTATTGCTATGGTCGAAACTTGAGATATTGAGTCATGCTAGCATAGATGACTCGTGCTTTGTCGATTTGCGGGCTAGTTTTGTTTTTCCGTTTGAATTATTCTTTAGAATGCGTAATTATATGATATATTTTTTTTAAGGTGTAAAATTATTACATCCTATGTGCTAGTGGATTTGTATTAGAGTTGAAAGTATATTACTATTTGTATTACGGAGTACCATGTAGATTAGGATTGGTATATGGCCAAGCCTTAGGTTATACAGTAAATATTTGTTGGTTTTGGATTTTATTTAAGAGATCGTTTGTTTTGGAATGAATATAATTGGGAAGAGGATGGAATCATATTGGTCGTCATTTAAGATTAGTTTTTGGGCTTTTCGTACTGTTGGGCTATTGGATTTTGTTTAGTGATCAACGTTCTTTGGTCGTTTGAATTTAGAATCTTTTGTGGTAAATTAACAGGTTTTTTTTTTTTTTTTTCCTCTCTCTCTCTCTCTCTCTCTTCCCCCCCAGGTTTTGGAGTCACATGGAGAGATAGGCCATTAAAGCTCGACGAGTCTCCTCCTAAAACTCGATTAATCTTCACGTTTTAGAATTTACACAAAAAAAGGGTTCATTTGATCGTGTTTTTAAAGAAATTGTTTTTATTTTCAGTTTTGATTAAAGATTTGTTTAAATTTGGTATTGGTTGAAGAAAAATTAAGTTCGGTTATATTTGTTTGTTTGGTTTTGTTAAAGTTCTTCCTTTTCTTTTTTACCTGAAGTCGACTACAGCTCGACCAGTCTTCACCTAAAGTCGACTAAAGCTCGACCATTGGTGTTATTTCTTCAATAAGCCGCCTGGTGTTACTTCATCAAAAATAATTGGGAAAATTTTGATGTCCTAAAGCACATCATTGGTGAATCTACAAGTAACGTCTACTTCGTTTGTCGAGTTTCGAGATAGTTTGAGTATTTTGATGTCTTAAGCCACATCATTGGTGAATCTACAAGTTCTTCTACAAGTATCGCTTGTTTTATTTCGTTCTACTCCCGCTCTAACTGCGGGGACTGTTAGTAGATTTGTATTAGAGTTATAATTATATTATTATTTGTATTAGATTATAATTGGTATAAGTCCAAGTGTTAGGCTATAAATATTGGGTCATATGTATTCTCTCATTATACAATCAATTCAATTAATCAATATTACCAATCAATATCATTTGTGTAACACTATGGACACCTTTATCCTCATTTTCCGCCTTTCGTTCTTATTTTTCTTCCGCAACCGTTTTTTCTTCCTCAACAACTTATTCTTGTGTCATTGCCTAATCTTGATTGATATTTTATCTACATTTAACTCATCCCCGCCTTTGTCTATGTCTTCAGTTTTTAATTCATCAATCTGTTCGTTTATTTTAACTACATTATTTTAACTAGCAGGGTACCCGCAGAATGCGGCGGCGGATACCCGGTGACTAATTTTGTGGCGCGCAAATATTTTTCATTTATACCGCGCGTTGCAACGGGCTTGATTGATTTGTAGCTGACGATTTTTTTTTTCTCGTAATTTTATGATATTTTATTATGCACTTGTTTTTTAAATCTTTAGATGATTGTTGTTGTTATATTCTTTTGTTGCTAAAAGTTATAACTTTTTTTTTTTAGTTTCTACAATTAAGGCATGGAATTATTTAGCCATCCCTCTTTACTATCAACTATTTACTCGCACAATTTATTAACGCATGAAATGGCAAGTAGTGTGATGATATGGCAGGCCCAATGTTACTGGGCTTAGAAAACACCTAAGCCTAGGAAAAAATGTAGAAAAAAAAATGAACGCGCTTTAGTTTTAACACCCATGTTTACGGCCACTCTAAAAAAGTATTTCGTTTTCATCTTTCTCTGTATCATCTCACGACTACAAGCACATTTTTCTAAACAATGAAACACATTTATATTCAAATGAAAACGTTTGTTGCTAAGAAAAACGTATCCACAGCAACAAGAAAGGATAAAATCTCTCAAACCCTTTTACATTTGCAGCCACACAAATAATAAGAAAATATATCTTTCTTCTTTATTGTGATAATCAAACACCACAAGATCATTAAAAGAAATTATAATCCATTCTTTCCACTCAGATTCGAATCTTTAAAGCAAAAAAAAACACATAACCCTTTCGCTTATTTTTGCTTTTGATAAACGAAACATCAATGACGAACACTATCTTCTCGTTTAGGCTTCAAGATCTTGTTACAAGATCTCAGGTAGGTGTAGTCGGAAAAGGTTATTTCGCTGCCGAAAACATTTGCTACCGCCGGAAAATAATTACTCGAGTAGATGGGTTTTAGATAGTAGTATAATTAGATTGTACATTGTGGTTAAGTTAAATAATTGTATACGTCGGTGAAGGGGTAAATTAAATGGTGTATTAATTGACTACTTTAATAGCATTAATTTTGTATGTCTGAAAATTACACCGTGCTTATTTTGTTGTACATTATGCTTATTTTGTTGTAAGTCTGAAAATTATGTGCATTAAAGTATTTGTAAACCATGCTTAATTACTTGTAGGTCTGAAAATTTTGGAAAAACAGTCATCTCATAGATTATCAATACTTAATAAATAAGATTTAAGATCATTTGAGGATCAAACTTTTTTTACATACCAAGGGACTAATCACCACCCTCCATCTTTATTTGATCTAATGAATGAGATTAATCCTAACAATTTAAAAAACCCACTTTCATCATTTTTTTTCAAATATTAATATCTTTCAAACCGTTAATCGTTAAGCGAAAAAAAATCTACCGTTACGACGAGCATTTAATTATCTTTCTATAGATATGCATTGTGATATACTTTCGACAAAAAAAAAAATCGTTTTTTTTACGTTTTTTTTCGTGGCCGAAAAAATCACATATGATATATCATATATGATATGTAATATCATATATGATATTACATATCATATATGATATATCATATATGATATTGCATATCATATATGATATGTAATATCATATATGATATATGATATGTAATATCATATATGATATATCACATATGATATGTAATATCATATATAATATATCACATATGATATTTTTCGGCCACGAAAAAAAACGTGAAAAAAATGAAAAATTTTTTTTTGTCGAAAGTATATCACAATGCATATATATAGAAAGATAATTAAATGCTCATCGCGATGGTATAATTACTTTCGCTTAACGATTAACGGTTTAAGAGATATTTAAATTATAAAAAATGGATGAAATATTAAATGCTTTTAATCTCAACCATTGATTTCTTTTTAGATGGATGGTGGGGATGAGTCCCTTAGTATGTAAGAAAAGTTTGGTATTTAATATGACTCTACTCAATAAATAAATGGGTAATAACTATGTTATTTGTTTTACAAATAAAANTGTAACTCATCCCCGCCTTTGTCTATGTCTTCAGTTTTTAATTCATCAATCTGTTCGTTTATTTTAACTACATTATTTTAACTAGCAGGGTACCCGCGGAATGCGGCGGCGGATACCCGGTGACTAATTTTGTGGCGCGCAAATATTTTTCATTTATACTGCGCGTTGCAACGGGCTTGATTGATTTGTAGCTGACGATTTTTTTTTCTCGTAATTTTATGATATTTTATTATGCACTTGTTTTTTTAAATCTTTAGATGATTGTTGTTGTTATATTCTTTTGTTGCTAAAAGTTAGTGCGGAGGGTGTGTCTCGGGAAAACAAGAGGGAAAGCTAGATTCCCTTAGGGAAATCCATACCTTTACTCACGGGAAAACATGCATTCACAAAAAATAATTCCCTAGTGGCGAGTGAGTCCCGAAACCCAAAAGGAGAGAGAGAAAGTGTTTGGAAGAAAGAGATTGTTGTTTATTGGTTGTGTTGTATGGGTATTTGTGTTTTTGGGGTATTTTTAAATGAAAAAAATTAGAAGAAAATTAATGGAAGAGAGAGAATGTGCCGCAAAGGTGGGAAAGTTGAAGGAAAATATTTCAGAGAGAGAAAAAGCTGATGTGGACCTGATGTGGCGAGGGAAAGTAACTGACCGCACCCTCCACCCTTATAACTTTTTTTTTAGTTTCTACAATTAAGGCATGGAATTATTTAGCCATCCCTCTTTACTATCAACTATTTACTCGCACATTTTATTAACGCATGAAATGGCAAGTAGTGTGATGATATGGCAGGCCCAATGTTACTGGGCTTAGAAAACACCTAAGCCTAGGAAAAAATGTAGAAAAAAAAATGAACGCGCTTTAGTTTTAACACCCATGTTTACGGCCACTCTAAAAAAGTATTTCGTTTTCATCTTTCTCTGTATCATCTCACGACTACAAGCACATTTCCCTAAACAATGAAACACATTTATATTCAAATGAAAACGTTTGTTGCTAAGAAAAACGTATCCACAGCAACAAGAAAGGATAAAATCTCTCAAACCCTTTTACATTTGCAGCCACACAAATAATAAAAAAATATATCTTTCTTCTTTATTGTGATAATCAAACACCACAAGATCATTAAAAGAAATTATAATCCATTCTTTCCACTCAGATTCGAATCTTTAAAGCAAAAAAAAAACATAACCCTTTCGCTTATTTTTGCTTTTGATAAACGAAACATCAATGACGAACACTATCTTCTCGTTTAGGCTTCAAGATCTTGTTACAAGATCTCAGGTAGGTGTAGTCGGAAAAGGTTATTTCGCTGCCGAAAACATTTGCTACCGCCGGAAAATAATTACTCGAGTAGATGGGTTTTAGATAGTAGTATAATTAGATTGTACATTGTGGTCAGGTTAAATAATTGTATATGTCGGTGAAGGGGTAAATTAAATGGTGTATTAATTGATTACTTTAATAGCATTAATGTTGTATGTCTGAAAATTACACCGTGCTTATTTTGTTGTACACTATGCTTATTTTGTTGTAAGTCTGAAAATTGTGTGCATTAAAGTATTTGTAAACCATGCCTAATTACTTGTAGGTCTGAAAATTTTGGAAAAACAGTCATCTCATAGATTATCAATACTTAATAAATAAGATTTAAGATCATTTGAGGACCAAACTTTTTTTACATACCAAGGGACTAATCACCACCCTCCATCTTCCCTCCATCTTTATTTGATCTAATGGATGAGATTAATCCTAACAATTTTAAAAACCCACTTTCATCATTTTTTTTTCAAATATTAATATCTTTCAAACCGTTAATCGTTAAGCGAAAAAAAATCTACCGTTACGACGAGCATTTAATTATCTTTCTATAGATATGCATTGTGATATACTTTCGACAAAAAAAAAAAAATCGTTTTTTTCACGTTTTTTTTCGTGACCGAAAAAATCATATATGATATATCATATATGATATATGATATGTAATATCATATATGATATATCACATATGATATGTAATATCATATATGATATATCACATATGATATTTTTTGGCCACGAAAAAAACGTGAAAAAAACGAATTTTTTTTTGTCGAAAGTATATCACAATGCATATATACAGAAAGATAATTAAATGCTCATCGCGATGGTATAATTACTTTCGTTTAACGATTAACGGTTTAAGAGATATTTAAATTATAAAAAATGGATGAAATATTAAATGCTTTTAATCTCAACCATTGATTTCTTTTTAGATGGATGGTGGGGATGAGTCCCTTGGTATGTAAGAAAAGTTTGGTATTTAATATGACTCTACTCAATAAATAAATGGGTAATAACTATGTTATTTGTTTTACAAATAAGATTTCATACAACTAATGTAAACAAAAACAAAGTTGCTAATTATTTAGCTCTGATTCCTTAAAGGATTTATGATCGAGCCAAATAATACATAGAGCAAAGTTGCTAATTATTTAGCTCTGATTCCTTAAAGGATTTATGATCGAGCCAAATAATACATAGAGCTGAGTCAAAATCTACGCCTCACATGTATATAATTGAGCCTTGTATTATTCGTTATGACTTTTTATCTTCATTTTTCGTCATTCTTCTTCTTTTTTCACATACATTTTTTCCCTTAACACATTGTTCTTCTGTCATTGCCTCATATTGTTTGATATTTTTTGTACGTGTAAATCTCCTTCGCCTTCATCTATGTCCTCGGTTTTTAATTCATAAGTGTGTTTGTTTACTTTAACTACACCGTTTTGATTATCAATCCTTAATAGATAAAATGGGTAATGTCACTATGTTAATTTGTTTTACATATAAGATTTTGGGCTAATTGTCTAAAAAGGCATCAAAGTTCACATTTTTTTGTAGGCATTAAACTTTTAATTTCCTTATTTTATGCAAATTCTTTGTTAAATTTCCTATTATATGCATCTGATATTCTTAATTTTCCTATTGTATGTATATATATGACCTGACATGATTTAATCAAGAGTTAATTACAAAAGTTTACAAAAATTGTCTCCGTGGCTCTAAAAAATTACACCANGATTTCATACAACTAATGTAAACAAAAACAAAGTTGCTAATTATTTAGCTCTGATTCCTTAAAGGATTTATGATCGAGCCAAATAATACATAGAGCAAAGTTGCTAATTATTTAGCTCTGATTCCTTAAAGGATTTATGATCGAGCCAAATAATACATAGAGCTGAGTCAAAATCTACGCCTCACATGTATATAATTGAGCCTTGTATTATTCGTTATGACTTTTTATCTTCATTTTTCGTCATTCTTCTTCTTTTTTCACATACATTTTTTCCCTTAACACATTGTTCTTCTGTCATTGCCTCATATTGTTTGATATTTTTTGTACGTGTAAATCTCCTTCGCCTTCATCTATGTCCTCGGTTTTTAATTCATAAGTGTGTTTGTTTACTTTAACTACACCGTTTTGATTATCAATCCTTAATAGATAAAATGGGTAATGTCACTATGTTAATTTGTTTTACATATAAGATTTTGGGCTAATTGTCTAAAAAGGCATCAAAGTTCACATTTTTTTGTAGGCATTAAACTTTTAATTTCCTTATTTTATGCAAATTCTTTGTTAAATTTCCTATTATATGCATCTGATATTCTTAATTTTCCTATTGTATGTATATATATGACCTGACATGATTTAATCAAGAGTTAATTACAAAAGTTTACAAAAATTGTCTCCGTGGCTCTAAAAAATTACACCATTCGTCCTTGGGTTAATCACATAAATCATCCATGTGGCTCTAAAAGTTTACAACAATCGTCCTTGTGGCTATTCGCCCTTGAGTTAATTACATAAATTGTCACCGTGGCTCTAAAAATTTTACATGATGTAACCACCCGTAATTTTTCAGACTGGATTTTTAATGATAAATTACATTTATTATTTCTTAAGTTTTACTTTCGGACTTTTCCGAGCTTATTTGAATCGAATAAAAGAAGTTATCTCGTGAAACGTGAAAACTCACACACAACGCGTACCGGCACAATCGTAACTCGACGAATATTTTAATGTGATTTTTTATACTATTATGAGGAAATAGTCGTATGAATACTCGTTTTTTATAGAAAATTTATTTTAAACAGAATGGCATAATTTTTTTTTTCAAAGCCGGTCGTTATCGAGCCTGAATGAGTCCCGAACCTCACTTCTATGAAAGATTGCCAAAATTACAAAAGAGGTCATTGGGAAAACTTTCACCGCCGGTCCCAAACTATTAAAGTTGGCACCTTTGGTCCCTGCAGGTTTTAACCTAGCATATATAAGGCCAAAACTAAAATTTCTACCTCATACATCATTTGGTCACCTCCCACCTCACACACACAACTCCGGCGACTATTCCAGCGCTGCCAAAGTTTTTCGACGAGACAGATCTGATGTGTACACGCGTAGATCCGGTCAAGAAACGTGTAGATCGAATTAGATCGGGTATAGATCGTGACTTTTGGGTGGTGTTTTGGTTCGAGTCTCACCACAACCGTCGTCATCACCACCGTCGCACCACTCTCTTATCTTCTTTTTGGGTATGACGAAATCACAACTCGTTTTTACTCAACTTTGCTTAAAAACCGATTTCGATCCTTTGCTTAAAAATTTCGTGGAATTAAAACAAGAATAAACATTTTTGATAGACGTTCGTGTGGTAAAACGTGATTAAAAAGGATGTTTGTTCGGTTAATAAACTGAGTCAACTCGACTCAGCCGAGTCGACTCAGTGAGTTGGGTTGACCCGTATTCAATTAGGTTCTTGTTCAAGGTTAAGGTGTTATTTGGTTTCGGATTTATTATAAAACTCGTGTGGGGTTTCAGATTTGGATTTTGTTTCGATCTCAGTTGGTTACAAACCTGCTTATTTTCGATTTACAAATGGTCAATAACACATGGAAATATTAGGTTGTGTTTGGTGTGCTTAGAACAACGAGTCACAGGGGGTGCTCGTGTGTTGCTCTCGGCGGTCACCACCCCAAAAAGGATGTTTACGTGTGCTCGGTAAAACCAAACAACCCAAGGGGATTGTTTGGTTCACTTTCGGTCAAAGGGAAACCACCCGTAGGATGTTTGTTGTTTATTTGTTTTGGATACGAAATGGAGTTGGATTTATGTAGTTATTTGGTCTTGGTTTTGGCTTGCGATTGTTTGTCGAGTTGGGGTAACGTGAAAAACACAAGGGTGTGTATTTGTTTGTCTCTGGTCTCGTTGCAACAACAACACCAAGAAGTGCTTGTTGTTTGAAACTGCATTCTGGTCAACTATAACACGTGGGTGTTGTATTTGCAAACTGTGTTTATGTTTACATTAAATTTGTAGATCGTGGGTAATGTGGGCCTTAAGCCCCATTGGTTGAGTTTTGTTTGTGTAACAAGGGTGCGTTAGTTAAAATCTGCTCAATGAGTATTATTTGGTTAGTCAAAGTATTTAACTTGAGTCATATACGTACGGCCATTTAACATTTAAACTAACGTGATTTAAATTGTTCGATACTTGGACTATTGGTACGTTTCGAATTATATTTGAGATTGTAACTTGGAACTGGATAATACAAATACGTAATGAAGTTGACATATTGGATTTATCAGATTAACATCATTGGACAATTGAACTATATCGAACTAATTTGACATTTTGGACTAGAGACGAATGTAATATATTAAACTCGGGACGACTTTAATATATTAGACTCGTAATAGACCTAAATATTCAATTAACACTAATAAACTAATAACCAATAGTGAACTTGATGACTAATAGATATTCTAAAAAGTGGGATTAATTATTATCATCAATTGTTTTCATTATAAACTTGTCGGAAATATTGCAAATATTGCTTTGAGGAAATTGATTTTTGTTTAAGTCGCAACGACTTAGGAAAGTTGTATAAATGGACGTGTCATGCCGAAATTTGTGAAACTTTCTTGACTTATACTTTTATTTCGAACTGTTTATCTTTATGAAACCCGACAATAATCGAAACTTATAGTCTTATTAACGTGTAAACTTTTACCATGTGATATACTAATTTAAGTTATCTTATAAAACTTAAATTACCTTTCCAAACTTTATTGATTATTTCCAAACTATTTGGGGATTTTGGGCAAATGCCGAAACGTACTAATTGATATATTTTCTGGGCATATTTTCTTTGTCGTTATTTTCTTGACTTCTGCTCGTCATTTCTCTCTCGACTCAAGTCTTCGTCGGTATTTTTGTCGATTATGTCGTTACCTATTCCTCTTTGACGTGTGTATACTTGAGTCCTTGTCAGTGTTTCTTAACTGTTCTTTCATTTCTTACTTTATAATATATTGGGATATATATTATACTTTGGCGGGAGTTACATTTTGAATTTTGATTTCTTACCACCACACGAAACATTGATACTAAACTTTTTACAAACTTTGAAACGAGCAATCCACGAAAACTAAGACGCTTGTCTTTTGAAAAACTCTTTTACTTGACGAGACATATTCTGAGATAGCTATATGCTTGTTATGTTGTGCCGATCACGTACCGTTGTGCCTGTACTTCTTGATACCGTTGTGTTTTGCCACTTGATGCCAGTTGTGACATTCGTATTGTTTACGTTTCTACAATCTGAGATGAGTTCATGATAACGCTCAAAGTTAACATGTTTTTAGAAGCGTTATTAGTATTTTTATGCATGTTATTTGGTTACTTTTATA